>CM065590.1:13514814-13563539 GCA_033119425.1 Bufotes viridis
AGAAATGAATGGGATCCGCAAAAAAAACGGAACGGAAGCCGAGAAAAAACACTGTCGTGTGCATGTAGCCTTAGTCTGAGAGTCATTGTTTTTTGTTTTTTTGGGGGGCGATTGTCTTAGGTAGGGTACTATTTTTTTTGCGGGATGAGATGATGGTTTGATTGCCACTATTTTGGGGTGCATATGAATTTTTGATCGTTTGCTATTACACTTTTTGTGATATAAGGTGACAAATAATTGCATTTTTGTTGCACTTTTTCTATTTTATAGTTTTTACAGCGTTCACCTGAGGGGTTGGGTCATGTGATATTTTTATAGAGCTGGTTGTTACAGACACAGCAATAATAATATGTCTACTTTTTTATTTATTTCACTTTAACACAATAATAGCATTTTTGAAACAAAAAATGATGTTTTAATGTCTCTATGTTCTGAGAGCTATATTTTTTTTTTTAGTGATTTTCTTATGTAGGGGCTCATTTTTTTGTGGAATGAGGTGACTGTTTTATTGGTACTATTTTGTGGGACATACAGTGGATTTAAAAAGTCTGCACACCCCTTTTAAAATGTCAGGTTTCTGTGCTGTAATAAAATGAGACAAAGATAAATCATTTCCGAACTTTTTCCCCCTTTAATGTGACCTATAAACTGTAAAACTCAATTGAAAAACAAACTGAAGTCTTTTAGGTAGAGGGAAGAAAAAATATAAAAATAAAATAATATGGTTGCATAAGTGTGCACACCCTTAAACTAATACTTTGTTGAAAAACCTTTTTGATTTTATTACAGCACTCAGTCTTTTTGGATATGAGTCTATTAGGATGGCATATTTTGACTTGGCAAGATTTTCCCACTCTTCTTTGCAAAAATACTTCGAATCTGTCAGAGGGCATCTCCTGTGCACAGCCCTCTTCATATCACCCCACATATTTTCAATCAGATTCAGGTCTGGGCTCTGCCTGGGCCATTCCAAAACTTTAATCTTCTTCTGGTGAAGCCATTCCTTTGTTGATTTGGATGATGCTTTAGGTCGTTCTCATGATGAAAGATGAAGTTCCTTTTCATGTTCAACTTTCTAGCAGAAGCCTGAAGGTTTTGTGCAAATATTGACTGGTATTTGGAACTGTTCATAATTCCCTCCATCTTAACTAAGGCCCCAGTTCCAGCTGAAGTAAAACAGCCATGCAGCCTGATGCTTCCCCCACCATGCTTTACTGTGGGGATGGTGTTCTTCTGGTGATGTGCAGTGTTGTTTTTGTGCTAAACATATTTTTGGGAATTATGGCCAAAAAGTTCCACCTTGGTTTCATCAGACCATAACACCTTTTCCTACATGCTTTTGGGAGACTTCAGATGTGTTTTTGCAAAATGTAGCCTGGCTTGGATGTTTTTCTTGGTAAGAAAAGGCTTTCGTCTTATCACTCTACCCCATAGCCCAGACATATGAAGAAAACGGGAGATTGTTGTCACATGTACCGCACATCCAGTACTTGCCAGATATTCCTGCAGCCCCTTTAATGTTGCTGTAGGCCTCTTGGTAGCCTCCCAGACCAGTTTTCTTCTTGTCTTTTCATCAATTTTGGAGGGATGTCCAGTTCTTGGTAATGTCACTGTTGTGCCATACTGTATTTTCTCCACTTGATAATGACCGTCTTCACTGTGTTCCATGGTATATCTAATGCCTTGGGAATTATTTTGTACCCTTCTCCTGACTGATACCTTTTAACAATGAGATCCCTCTGATGCTTTGGAAGCTCTCTGTGGAGTTCTGAAATGATTTATCCTTGTCTCATTTTTTTACAGCACAGAAACCTGACATTTTAACAGGGGTGTGTAGACTTTTTATATCCACTGTATGTCCTTTTGATCACTTAGTGTTGCACTTTTTGTGATGTAAGGTGACAAAAATGGCTTTTTTGACACAGTTATGGTGTTTATCAGACAGGGTGGATCATGTGACATTTTTATAGAGCCGGCCGTCACGGACGCGGCAATATCAAATATGTACAGTTGTGTTCAAAATTATTCAACCCCCACTGAAATTGAGTGTTTTGGCCAGTTTGACATTGATTTTGATCATTTCAGTCATCTTGTTTACTATTAAATCAAAGAGGCCCTTGTAAGTCAGACAAATATAACATAACATTTATAATGAAATAACCACAAATGTCTTTTCTGTGCTCACATCATTATTAGTTTTATTCAACCCCCAAGTGACATTCAATCTTAGTACTTAGTACAACATCCTTTTCCAGTTATAACAGCTTTTAAGCGTGAAGCATAGCTTGACACAAGTGTCTTGCAGCGATCTACGGGTATCTTCGCCCATTCTTCATGGGTAAAAGCCTCCAGTTCAGTCACATTCTTACACTGGGTTCAGACCTGAGCGTTTTGAAGCCTAGCGTTTTTGGTGCGTTCAAGACTGGCGTGTAGGCGCGTTTTCAAGCGTTTTGTGTAATAGTGTAGGCGCGTTTGACGCGCGTTTATGTGATTGACTGCATAGTTGGCCAATGACCAAACAGCCCTCCCTATATAGTTTGGCCAATCTGAGGTGTGAATTTTGAAAACGCTGCGTCCATAGGCGCGTTTTACGCTGCACAAACGCCTCGAACAACACGCCTATCGCGTTTCCCATTGAAGTCTATTAGCACCAAACGCTCGAAAAAGCCCGAATTAACGCGAACATACTTGCCTATGCGTCGGACGTTTATAGGCGCCTATGAACGCGCATAAAAACGCGCAAGTGTGAACCACCCTCATTGGAATGCATGGTTCCTTTACTGTTGTGCGTTTTTATGTGCGTTCAAAAGCGGCGTTTTACGCGAAAGTGTGAACTGAGTGTTAGGCTTGCGCGCTGCAACTGCTTTCTTTAAGTCCCACCAGAGGTTCTCAATCGGATTTAAGTCTGGTGACTGCGATGGCCACTTCAAAATGTTCCAGCCTTTAATCTGCAGCCATGCTCTAGTGGACTTGGAGGCAAGCTTGGGATCATTGTACTGTTGAAAGGTCCAACATCTCCCAAGCCTCAGGTTTGTGATGGACTGCATCACATTTTCATCCAATATCTTCTGGTACTGAAGAGAATTCATGGTACCTTGCACACGCTGAAGCTTCCCTGTACCTGTAGAAGCAAAACAGCCCCAAAGCATGATTGACCCCCCGCCATGCTTCACAGTAGGCAAGGTGTTCTTTTCTTCATAGGCCTTGTTCTTCCTCCTCCAAACATAGCATTGATCCATGGGCCCAAACAGTTCTAATTTTGTTTCATCAGTCCACAGAACACGATCCCAAAACTTTTGTGGTTTGTCCACATGACTTTTGGCATATTGCAGTCGACTTTTCTTCTTCTTTGGAGACAGCAAGGGGGTGCGCCTGGGAGTTCTGGCATGGAGGCCTTCATTACACAGTGTGCGCCTTATTGTCTGAGCTGAAACTTCAGTACCCGCATCTGACAAATCTTTTTTCAGTTCCTCAGCAGTCACACGGGGACTTTTCTCCACTTTGCGCATCAGGTAGCGCACAGCAGTCAAAGTCAGCATCTTCTTTCTGCCACGACCAGGTAGCGTTTCAACAGTGCCCTTTGCCTTGAATTTGTGAATGATGCTTCCTATGGTGTCTCTTGGTATGTTTAACATCTTTGCAATCTTCTTATAGCCATTGCCCTTCCTGTGAAGAGAAATCACCTCTTCTCTTGTCTTCCTGGACCATTCTCTTGACTTCACCATGTCTGTAAACACACCAGTAAATGTCTAGAAGGAGCTGAGTATCACAGTCATTTTACATCTGCCTAATTGGGGCTTATTATGCTTGATTGCTGGTCCTTGACATCCACAGGGGTTTTCAATACCTGATCGAAAACACTTGAATGAACCTCTGTTCTTAAGAGTGGTCGTCTTTAAGGGGTTGAATAATTGTGTCAATGAAGAAATCACAAAAAAAAAAAATTAATATTGTATTACAAAAACAATTGATGCAATTTTAGTTGCATTTGGTTCTTTAAAAAGTCCTTGTAAGATTTCATTCTGAACACAATTACAAATGTGCACTAAATTCCCTAAAACCCTTTACAGCATTGGGGGTTGAATAATTTAGAACACAACTCTATATTTTTTATTTTTTTCCTATTTTTCCTAATTTTTTTAATAACTTAATTGGGGAATTTTTTTTTCTTTTTTTTTTTTTATAAAACACTTTCTTTCTTTTTTTTTTCTATTTACACTTTGTATCTCCTATAAGGTCATACAAGACCTCTGGGGGACGTTTGACGTCATATTTTTTTCACTATTGATTTCTCCTGTAACTGGGGCTTATATAGTAGCCCCAGTTACAGGGGAAATACACCCCCTGGAGAGGCTGTAAAGTAGAATACAGTACGGTACAGCCTCAGTGCAGGGCTGATCGAGGTCTGTGAAAGATAATGTCATCTATGGATTTATTTCAGGTCCAATACACTGTGCATTTCTAATGTTTGCAACTGTTATGTTAACGTGTAATGTGCCTAGTTTACTAGCAGGTGGCAGCAAACATGGCAGAGATACAGTTAGGTAGAATGGAGCTTTCCATTCCATTCTAGCCCCCCTCTCTGTGGAGAAGTGGGCTAGTCCCACTTCCTGCAGGAAGGGTGGGGACCAGTTCTAGTTAGTCTAGCTTACCCCCCTGCTAGGGGAAAGAGGGTGTGTTGGGCATGTCTCTGCTGGACGTGCCCAAGCCAAACCAAGCCAGCTAGAGCAGCTTCAGCCCTCTGTACATGGAGGCCAAAGCTTGAAGCCTTAGGAGCCAGAAGGAAAGTTCCCTGGCCAAACTTAGTCAGACTACCAAGGGTTGTGCAGCATAAAGAAGAAGCAAAGTCATACAGTCAGCCTGTCAGTACAGCAAAGCCAGAGAGTAACTGATGTAGCAGAGACGAGTTTGCCTGCCACAGCTTAATGCTAAAGCCTGCTATGTCAAAGTTGGAACATTGTGTTTATCAAAAGTTTATCAAAGTAAAGCTGCTATTCAACTTCATCACAAGGTCTGGACTTAATTATTTCTTCAAATTCCTTAAGTATTTCCCCTAATGTGCTGCTTAGGAGCCAACACCTGGGGTTCAGCCGTATCTAGGTAAGAGCACCTTGACACTCATACAACATATAGCAACATTTTAGGCCACCCTATGTCACTCGGCCATTCATAATCCTGGGTATCACCAACATTACAAAAGAGGCCCTGGGAATCGGTGTTTGTTGCCTTTGTGCTCCAATGTCCTCTTCCTCCAGTTCAGCCCCCACAGGGCTCATGTAGCCGTGAGATGTAGGCACCACGTCTCCAGTCCCCTGACCATCCAGATTTACCAGCATCTGTTCCAGGATATGAAGCAGTAGAAGGATTTTGTTCATCTCGTAGTCCTGGCGACTGACAAATAACGTGGCCTCCTCAAAGGGCCCGAGCAAACAGCTGGTGTCACATATAAGCTGCCACTGGCTGACATCAAAGTTACACAGGGGAGTACTCCTGTCTGCTTGGATAATCAAGAAATCAATTATGGCCTTTCGCTGTTCGTTTAGTTGGTCCAACATAACACCGCCATGCCCTGCACATGTGGCATGCTGGAGGGCCCCTTTAATTGTCCCTGCAGTGGAGGCTGAGGACACGGTGGAGGATGAGGAGGCAGAGGCAGACATTGTCGCTGGACTAACTGCGTGACAACGTGGAGGTAGAATCTGCGTCATCTGGCTAAGTTGCTGGTGTGGCTGTAAGCAACGTACCGACAAGTAAACCGTCAGAAAGGTCAGATAGGTAGTAATATTTCTAGAATAATAGTAGCCTTCACCGAGAGAAATATTACTTAAAAATTAACTTTTAATAATTAGTAGTTAAAAATACTCATATCAATCGAAAGCCTCCAAGTATAATAATCACGGAAGGGAAAAAAAAGGAAAAATTATGTCCCTATTTGTATCCCTCATCCGCTAGTAGCCCTGCCTACAAAACGGAATGGCCGCCCCGATAGGGGCGATCCCGTATCAGGAACCTCCTGGTATCCCTAGATCGTCCCTGATACAGGACAAAACCCACCACCAAAGATACAGGACAGGTGTCTGTTGTAATAGTAAATATTTCCGTCACTGTAGTCACTATTGTATCCTATATTTTGCCAAAATAGTGTCGTTTCATGTGGTGTAAAGATGATACCAAGCCACACTTAAATTACAAAATCTCGCACTGGTGCAACAGCACTTTTTAAACGAATGGAAAATAGTAATATAATTTTTAAGTCCCAATTACATGATAATTTTGTCCCAACGCGTTTCACTGCGCAACAACTTAGTTCGCAGATCCTCAGGGGACTTCAAAGAAAAATAGGGGGTCACAATGGCCCACAAAAAATTCTGCACCAAAGAAATTGAGATGTGTTATGCTCAATCATAACCAATTGCACACCGCCAATCCAGCTCAATGTCAAATGTTCACCAAAACAAAAAAGGGGGGCTGGTAACCCACTGGCCAATAGAGTGGGGGAACACAGATGACCACCTCTAGTTCAATTATATACTCAGATACAACAGTATACATCATAAAGTGCGGCCAGTCATGGATGATCTGAGAACCAACAGGTACTTGCGTGTCCCCATAAATCTAATGTCTCTCAGAGAACGCCATTGCGGATCGCGATACCACGGTGTAGGAGGCGGGAGGGCGTGTGTCACCCCGTGCGCATTTAAATAGCGCGCTATCATTAATATTAAGTTCCTGACTTCCGGTCACATGTGAGGTCACATGGCACTGACGCTCACACAGATCGGAACTGGTGCGTTCCACCGCAGCCGCCTGCGTGTCACAGGCCCTCCGGTCACATGTGAAGATCACATGACCTCAGACTCAGGAAGTTATGCGTTTCACCCCCCATCGCTTGCGTTCCACAGGTACTATGTAGTCCTATCACTCGGCATTACATCATATATTGAAGGCAAGGAGCCGATCAAAATAATACAGCCCCCTAAATAAAGATGATTATGCCTTCATCTATCATATGTTGCCCCCATTAGCTCCATATATTTGACATACCAAATCAACTACAGATAGATTTATTATGAGAAAACAAACAACAATTGATAAATATTTCGGGGCTTCTTAATTTAAAATATAAGTTTTTGTGCAGATCTGCGACTATAGAAATAATCAACAGCAGATCAGCACAAAAAATACTAGGAAAGGGAATTAGCTATAAATAGAGCAGCCTCGCTGCATAACCGGTCCATTGATAACAAACCTAACCTAGCCTCTGTAGCCAAAAGGCCACTTCTAAATAAAGCACGAAAAATCGATACTATCATTTAGGCCATATGGTACACGAGTACCCAGCTTGTGAATCCACCTCGCTTCTTTTTGTTTTAAAACCTGATCTACATTACCACCTCTATTTGAGGATTGAATCACTTCTACCGCTAAGAATTGAAAATTTGCAGTTTTACCCCTGTGGGCATACACAAAATGTCTTGGAATTGGTTTGTCTCGTTTATTACGAACATCACCCACATGTTCCAAGATTCTAACCTTGAATTCTCTACATGTCTTTCCAATATAGAGCTTGCCACAACAGCATTTCATCATGTAAACTAAGCCTCTGGTATTGCAATTTGCAAAACCCCTTATTTTGAAGTGCATCTCACCCTTTGCGTCACTAAACGTGTCTCCAGTTTCTATATATTTACAGGCCTTACAGCGACCACACCTGAATGTCACTGTGGACCTATTCTGAAGCCAGCATTTTTTAGATGGAAGTTCAAAGTGGCTTTTGACTAGCCAATCTTTGAGATTGCGGCCTCTCCTATAGGTGATTGAAGGGTGATCAGGCAGACAATTGGTTAGATCTGGATCAGTTTTCAATAATGACCAGTAACGGTCTAAAATGTCTCTTACTTGATGTGATGCTGAGTCAAATGTACCAATTATCTGCAACAGATCATCCTTACTTTTTGATCTCACCTGCAAAAGTCCGGCTCTATCTATACTCCGTGCCTGATCAAGGGCTTCATTCAAGCAACGGTCTGGATAGCCCCGTTGCTTAAATCTGTCATGGAGCTTAGAGGCCTCAATCTCAAAATCTTCCATCGTAGAGCAGTTTCGCCTTATTCTCAGAAATTGCCCTTTGGGAATGCCTTTGCGAAGTGCTTTAGGATGAAAGCTATTCCAACCAAGGAGACTATTAGTAGCGGTCTTTTTCCTAAACAGGGTGGTCTTTAGGGTCTGATGTTCACCCTTCATAATTTTTACATCCAGGAATGAGATTGCTATGTCATCAATCTCGGATGTAAATCGTAGACCTATATGGTTCACATTTAAACGTTCCATAAAATTATGAAAGCCCTCTCTGGGTCCGGTCCACAGCAATAGAATATCATCTATGTACCGGACCCAGAGGGGAATGAAACGGGTCCACTCGTTACATTCCTCTGTGAAAACCACAGTGTCCTCCCACCAGCCCAGGAGCAAATTTGCGTAGGTCAGCGCACAAGGACTGCCCATGGCAGTGCCCCTGAGCTGGTGGAAGTACTTGGAATCAAAGATTAAATAATTCCGGGTTAAAATAAACGAGAGGACTCGCAACACAAAGTTGTTGTGGTGTTTAAGATCAATGCTTCTAGATTCAAGGTAGAAACTCACTGCCTCCAAACCCTTCTCATGGGGTATTGATGTATAGAGGGCCTCTACATCAATCGAGGCTAAAAGCGTACCCTCCTCAACATGTATCCCTTCCAGACGTTGCAATAGATCTGTCGTATCGCGTAGATAAGAGGGTAGGGATAAAAGAAAAGGGCGTAAGATCTGATCAACGTAAGTGCCTAGGTTTTGGGTCAAGTTGCTGGTGTGGCTGTGCAGGAACCACATTAACCCATAGGGCCATAAAGGACCTGTATTGTCCCTGACCGTAGTTACAGCTGCACATGCCGGCACTGCCGTGCACTTTGGCAGCACCGACAAGCTCAAGGTCTGGCTCACTTTCTGTTCTACATAGGTGTGCAGGGCTGGTATTATCTTTTTGGCAAAGAAATGACGGCTTGGGACTCTCCACCTCGGCTCGGCACAAGCCATCAGTTCTCTGAAAGGTGCAGGGTCCACCACTTGGAAAAGGAGAGACTGCAGCACCAGCAATTTGGCCAGGAGCATGTTCAGCTTCTAGGCCGTTGGATGATTGCACGCATACTGTTGTCTCTTGGAAATCGCTTTGGTGATCGATTGCTGATTGAATGACTGATGAGGAGTAGGAGAGCGAGGAGCAGCAGCATCAGAACCAGTAGATGATGGGAGGGACAGATGGCTCCCTTCAGCTGAGGTGGTGCAGCCTTGACTGCCTGAAATTGGGTGCGTGCCACTGGGTGATGCAGCGTTTGCTGTGGCAGGCTGGGCCACCACATCAGAGCCACTGTTCTCCCAGGCCACTTTATGGTGATGCTGTATATGTTAACGCAGGGCTGTGGTGCCAAAATTGGCACCCTGGCCACACTTCGCCTTCTGCTTACAGATTCAGCAAATGACCATGTTCACCTCCTCCGGCAGCTTAACAGAAACCTGCCACACAGCCGAGTAGGTGAATTTACCCCCAACACTCCACACTGACTGACGGCTACCACCGCTGCCTCTGTGAACCCCTGCACCACTACTTTCCGGGCAGGTAGGCTCCTGCAAAGCGGGTGGTCTACCCTGGGCACGTTTTGCTCCTGACCTACCGCTGCTGCCACCCTGCTGACTCCCAGCCACAATGCCGACTTGCTGGCTCCGCAGCTCCCTCACGAGCAAGCTGCCACCCTTTTCTCCACCCTCGTCACCCGGCTCCCAATTGCGATCGACTACATCATTATCGGGTACTGTCTAGACGTCATTGATGTCCTCCACAGGGGTCTCTGAGCCAGGAGCCTGCCAGCTCCAATGCCACTATCCTCATCACTGCTTGCCTGCCTATCCAAAGAAGGGGCAAATGTCTTCTCCAGATCTTGGCTGGGCAGTAGCTGATGACTGTCCTCTAGTAGTTCGTCCTCGCTGTATAGTGGAGCTGAGCCTACAGCATATAAGACTTCTCTGGCTGAGAAAACCGAAAAGGACAGAGACAGGTTGAGGACAGGTTTGGGCACAGGGCCTGCTCCTGGGCCATGCCAACGAAGGGCTGTGTCTGACGAACCCACCGACTCTTGGCTGGGGCTGTCTGATGTCACTTGGGATGAATTGGATTATCTAGTCAACCATTCAAGAAGCGCTGGGTTGCTGGTCAAGACACGACCGCTAAATGAGACCAGAAGATTAGAACTTAAAGTGACCCATTC
Organism: Bufotes viridis; assembly: GCA_033119425.1. Taxonomy (NCBI): domain Eukaryota; kingdom Metazoa; phylum Chordata; class Amphibia; order Anura; family Bufonidae; genus Bufotes; species Bufotes viridis. The sequence continues at coordinate 13,525,113 of CM065590.1, forward strand.
TGCCACGCCCCATTACTCTGCTGTGACCTGTGCCAGAAACATTTAGGCCTCTGCCCCTCCCCTTTGCAGGGCCTGTCACTTCTCTGACATACTGTTAGATCAAATAAAAAAAATAAGGAAATTGATACCCCCAAAAATGCTGTTATTTTCTTAATTCACCACACAACTGCTGATAAACCCTTTTTTCCCCACTAAAGTCTTGAGAACATATAACTGCACTGCTGAATGGCAAATAATCTCTTATTTTTTTCCTCTTATACACGCCAAAAAAGGTTTTAGAACATATAACTGCACCGCTGAACAGCAAATAAGCCCTTATTTTTTTCCACTGATATAGATGTAGCAGCCCTAGCGATTACAGTATAAACACGTTAGCGCAGAGCTACATCCTGTTTCATTAGCTAACGTAGCGGGTAAAAATAGTAGTGAGAAAATTTAGGGTGCAATTTGGGTTTGAAAACAGCATATGGAGCATGGAATTGCATGGCACCTATGCCACGTCCTCCAACCTTAGTCATCACAAGCAAACTCCCAGGAGCCTGGACAGTAAGATGGCAAGAAAATGCGCAACCTGTGGCAAGATGTATGCATCTATGCCAGCTTTGGCCGTGCATCTTTTGACACACAACCTGAAGCACAAGTGTGATGTATGTGGGAAGGCCTTCAGCCGCCCTGGTTGCTACAAGGCCATATGCGTTCTCATACTGGTGAGAAGCCCTTCGGTTGTGCCCACTGTGGAAAAGCCTTTGCCGACCGATCTAACCTTTGCTCAGACGTGCAGACGCACTCGGCCTTCAAACACTACAAGTGCAAGTGGTGCAAGAATCCTTTGCTCTTAAGTCCTATCTCAACAAGCATTACAAGTCGGCTTGCTTCAAGGGCTCAGAGCATGAGTGCGATGTCCAAAGCTAAAGCCAGGTGCATTCAATAAAACCATACACGAGTAAACATGGCACAAACCACTGTGCCCTATCACTCTTCTCGATGGCGCAAAGCACCAGAAACTGAAAACAAAAAATAAAAAATCAGGGCATCTAACAGTGTTACTTTAGGTTGCACTTCATAGTAAAATAGGTACAGTATGCACTCCTCCCACTGGTTTTGCATGCAGGACTATAAATTTATTTGTACATATAATATACAAAAAATATATTGATAAAAAATATACACATAAAAAATAAAATAAAAAATATAGGAATAAAAATAATTTGGATCTATTGGTATATTAATTATAAATCCGAAATATATCACAGAATATCAGATATAGCAGTCCTGAAATTCTTAATTGACTTCAATTATTCAATCCATATATGAGATTCTGTGTCCGTAGACTGATGGCTAAAAATCCAATATACACTTCAAGTGTTGAGCAATCACATATGACCAGCTATGGTACTGTAAATACATATCCAAGGTACCAATATAATACTCTATGCTACAACTTGTTCTTAGCATCTACCAGCTCTGTATATAGTTGACTGGATTTTATACCAATATATTCAGAGTTGGAGATGTAATTTATACAACCCTTTTTTCATATATCACTTTATTCTTACAACCATGTACTGCAATTAGCATTTATTCATTCATATATTCATATAATCATGTACTGCAATTAAGAATGAAATATGTATGTGTATGAACTTCAACTCTTTTTTTTATAAATAATTGGTCCTGTATGCAAAACTAGGAGTATGACGATATGAGTGTTGGCGATATGACTTCACTTTGATTGAAGCAGGACATTAACATCTACTTTGCTAGAAGTAGTGTTGAGCATGAATATTCGAGAATTAGCGAATATTCCGAATATAGCGATATATATTGGTAAAAACGAATATTCGTTCAATTTTTTTCCATCTGAACCCATTACCTGCCTGCTTCTTGCTTGTGGGCCAATGTGAGAAGGCTGCAATATCTAGTGAATTAGAATATTCTTCATTATTTAATTTATTTTTTCTTATGCGAAAAATGTAATAAGTTAATCGAGTAAGGGCGGTTGGCTTGCTAGAATTAGCGAATATGTAGAATATAGTGTGATATATATTCGTAAAAACGAATATTCACTTTTTATTTTCATCTGAACCCATTACATTTACTACTCTAACTAGTCTAATGGGTTCAGAAAAAAAAAAAAAAAAAAAGATGAATATTCGTTTTTACGAATAGATATATATATATATATATATATATATATATATATATATATAACACTATATTCTAGTATTCTACATTTTCGGGAATTCTAGCAAGCCAACCCAATAGGAAAGTTGCCTATAACCTGCCCTTACTCGTTTAACGCTAATATTACATTGCCGATTTTTCGCATAAGAAGAAATAAATTAAATAATGAAGAATATTCTAGTTCAGTCAGGATAAACTCAGGGAACTTCTAGCAGCTTGAAAAATGTAGCCAAAGTGACCCATGCCTGTATTTTGCATTACAAATTTGCATTAGGCTATTTTTACATTGCCGATTTTTCGCAATCAAAATAATAATCGTGAATACGAATATTCATGAATATATGATGAATATTCTAACGAATATTTACGAAATATCGCAAATTCGAATATTGCCCCTGTCCCTCATCACTAGCTGGTAGTAATGAACTTGCCTTTTGCAGCTTACTAAATATTGCAGAGTATCATACGGTAAACCAGGCAAGACATGTGCACCCGAATTGCTGATTTGAACTACTGTACAGTAGTCAGCACTTCTACTGAATATTGTGGAGTATCCTGAATATTAGAATCCTTAAATGAAGACTATGGATTAAGTGTCATCAAATAACATTTGGATTATGGACTTACTTCTTGGTTTATAATATTTGCGGTATCTATAGACAATATGTAGGCTCCTCATAACTATAAACGTGTATAAGCACTCATTCATTTATACAACCCGTTTTTTCATATATCACTTTAATCATACAATCGTGTACATCATATTTTACTAAACTTTTAAAAAAAAAATTTTTTATATTTCTCATCGGTGTAATCAGATGATAAAGTGATACCTTAAAATAATAGAGTAGTGGTGGCTCAACCAACCTAAACCTACGGTATAGGTGCACACTCCGCGACCCACCCACAGTCGGTAAAACAACGGTATATAGAAATAAAAATGATGAAGGGCTCTCAGTTATCTGGTGTTGCACAGAAATGCACAGTTGATGGTTAATGAACAATAATTTGTTTATTAAAAAAGATAAATGGGCCAAGGTGTACAAAACAATTGATTCCCGAAATTCCAGTTTCATAGTCATATCCATGGCTAAATTTCCATTGAACTGTAAATCGGCACACATATAAAAATGAAAATAAAATTGTCAAAAAAATAGAAATAAATCTGATGAAATATATGGGGCACTTGTTTTGAATATCATTGCACCTGTGTTGAATGTTAGTGCAGCAGTTAATCACACACTAGCATACTCAAGCTGATGGAAATATAGTATTTTATTAACTACTGCCTCGTGATGAGCGAGCACGCAATGCTCATGTGTTCTACCGAGCACCCGAGCACAATGTAAGTCAATGGGAGAACCCCAGGCACCCCTTGCTTGGGAGAGGAGAGGGTGTCTGGTTCCCAAAAAACACGCCAGCCTTTTTAGATCTGAGTTTCCACTTTCGTGAAAACCAGTTCGGCCGAGCATGCTCGCTCATCACTACTATTGCCCCAATATTGCATCTAAAAACGTCCATTTTATGTGAATTTGTATTTATAGAGAGGAGACACTTTAAATGAGCTTCTTATCCTGTGTAAATTTGCGACAACAGATCAATATGAATGTTGGTCTGGCATATAATTATGCATAAATCACAGATCGAATATCCAATGAAGTTCATGTAATTTTCAAAGTCTCTCAAAAAATTATATTGATAATGCAACTCAATGCTTAATGTACCCTCTTAATATGGAAGATCCAGATAGTATATATAATATTGACTGATCTCCAGCTGCAGTTTATCATAATCTCGTCTTAATGCCAATACTTGTAAGTAGTGTTGAGCGAACAGTTCGAAAATCGTTCGGGTTCGTACCAAATTTTGGGGTGTCCGGGACACGGACCCGAACCTGGACATTTTCAAAAAAGTTCGGGTTCGGGCCCGGTGTTCGTCGATTACTTCCCGCTTTCTGAAGGGCTGCACAGCAGCCAATCAGCTAGCGTTTTACTTCTTGCCCTAAGAGCCCATCACAGCCATGCCTACTAATGGCATGGCTGTGATTGGCCAAGTGCAGCATGTGACCCAGCCTCTATTTAAGCTGGAGTCACGTAGCGCCGCACGTCACACTGCTCTGATTAGTGTGGGGAGAGGACGCAGCTTCTGTGAGGGCGAGATAGGCAGGGATAAAGAAGTGAATGATCTACATTTCTACACCTGTGCATCAGAACAACTCAGCTGAGCTGTTCACTGAAAGTCACTATTTTGTTGAGGCTGGCCAGAGTGATTTTTACTGGCACATGTAACTGGGCTGACCGGCGGTGGCCATCTTGGGACTTGTGGTGCGCCAGCACTTGCTGCCACAGAGTCTAAACCAGGCATTCTCAAACTGCGGCCCTCCAGCTGTTGTAAAACTACAACTCCCACAATGCCCTGCTGTAGGCTGATTCCTGTAGGCTGTTTGGGCATGCTGGGAGTTGTAGTTTTGCAAGAGCTGGAGGGCCGCAGTTTGAGGATGCCTGGTCTAAACCAAAGCTCCAAAGAAGTGAAAAATCTACACCTGTGAATCAGAACAACAGTGATTCAGCTTCTCAGTCAAAGTCTATTCTTTTTCTGGCTGGGCAGACCGTTTTCTGGCACATGTTACTGGGCTGATAGGCGGCGGCCATTTTGGGACTTGTGGTGCTACAGCAAAAGCTGCCACAACGTCCATTAATCTCATGTAATAGTCGATTGTTTCATAGATATACTACATCACGGGTTTGGCTGTGCTTGTGTCACCCATACTAACTGCAAAGATATTTAATATATCAGTGGTGAAACTGAAAATAACCCACTTGGATAGCAAATCCCATGAATGTGCTGTTCCAGCTAGGCTAGCCAGTGCCACTACTTTGTCCAATACAGTCAGCCAGAAATATTTTTTTTTTTTTATGTGCCAGAAATATAAATTAGAAAAAGCTTTCACCGTAATAATAAAATTATTCTGGTGTTAGACCAGAAGAAGCACTCCTGTTGTAATTAATACTGTAAAAAGGCTTAGGCAATATTTCTCCCAGTGTGGGAAATTTATCTAGCAAAACTAGCATTTTAAAATTCGGTATTCTGAAATACCAGCAGTCCCTCTTGTAATTAATACCGCCAAAAGGCATTATATCGTCCAGTGTTGTAATTTTGGTGAAAAAAAGGCCAATTTAATCAATCTGGTGTTTGTTAGACCAGAAACAGTAGGCCTCACGTTTTTACTCCTGTAAAAAGGAATTATATCTCCCCGTGTGGAATCTATGTACCAAAACTAGCATATTAAAAATTCTGGTGTCCGATTTGCAGCAGTTTTCTTGTAAATAATACCGCCAAAAGGCATTATTGTCCAGTGTTGTAATTTTGGTGAAAAAAAGGCCAATTTAATCAATCTGTTGTTAGTTAGACCAGAAACACTAGGCCTCACGTTTTTACTCATGTAAAAAGGAATCATATCTCCCCGTCTGGGAATCTATGTACCAAAACTAGCATTTTAAAAATTCTGGTGTCCAATTTGCAGCAGTTTTCTTGTAATTAATACCGGAAAAAGCAATTATATCTTCCAGTGTGGGAATTTATGTACACAAACTAGCATTATAAAAATTCTGGTGTCCAATTAGCAGCAGTGTTCTTGTAATTAATGCCGCCAAAAGGCATTATTGTCCAGTATTGTAATTTTGGTGAAAAAAAGGCCAATTTAATCAATCTGGTGTTTGTTAGACCAGAAACAGTAGGCCTCACGTTTTTACTCCTGTAAAAAGGAATTATATCTCCCCGTGTGGGAATCTATGTACCAAAACTAGCATATTAAAAATTCTGGTGTCCAATTTGCAGCAGTTTTCTTGTAATTAATACCGGAAAAGGAATTATATCTTCCAGTGTGGGAATTTTGGGCTAAAAATAACATATTTTATTGTGGTGCGAGTTGAATCGCAACAATGAGGAAACATTCTATTAAGGGACGAGGACGCGGTCGTGGTGGTGTCCGTGGAGCCTCTGTTGCTGGCAGAGGACGTGGCCGCTCAGCCTCAGGCGCACAAAGTAGTGAACCAACTCCCTCAAGTAGCCGGCAGAATTTACAGCGATATTTGGTGGGGCCCAATGCCGTTATGAGGATGGTAAGGCCTGAGCAGGTACAGGCATTAGTCGATTGGGTGGCCGAAAGTGCTTCCAGCACGTTCACCACATTGTCTTCCGCCCAGTCTTCTGCGGAAAGCGCACAGGTGGCACCTGAAAACCAAGCCCATCAGTCTGTCACATCACCCCCATGCATATCAGGGAAACTGGCTGAGCCTCAAGTTATGCAGCAGTCTCTTATTCTGTTTGAAGACTCTGCTCCCACGATTTTCCAGGGGCGTCCACCTAGCCCTTCCCCAGCGGTGGAAGATATTCCATGCACTGACACACAACCACTTATGTATCCAGATGATGAGGACATGGGAATACCACCACAGCAGAGTGACCGAGTCTCTGATGATAACGAAACACTGGTGCCCACTGCCGAGTCTTATTGCAGTGTGCAGACTGAACAGGAGGAGGTCAGGGAGGAAGACTGGGTGGAAGACGATGCAGAGGATGATGAGGTCTTAGACCCCACATGGACTGAAGGTCGTGCCGCTGACTTAAATAGTTCAGAGGAAGAGGCAGTGGTGAGACCGATACAACAGCGAAGCCAAAGAGGGAGCAGGGGGCAAAAGCAGAACAGCCGCCGTCCAGAGAGTTCGCCTGCTATTGGCCAGCGTCAAAAGGGACCCAGCACCCCAAAGGCATCTTCAAGGAGTTCCCTGGCATGGCACTTCTTCAAACAATGTGCTGAGGACAAGACCGGACTGGTTTGCACGCTGTGCCATCAGACCCTGAGGCGAGGCATTAACGTTCTTAACCTGAGCACCACCTGCATGATCAGGCATCTACATGCAAAGCATGAACTGCAGTGGAGTACACACCTTAAAAACAAGGAACCCGCTCAGGCTCCCCCTGCTCCCTCTAGCGCTGCTGCCTCGGCTTCCGCCTCGAGAGGAATGTTGCCACCTGCCGAGCAGCAAACAGAGGATGTGCCACTTACACCACCACCACCACCGCCACCTAGCGTCTCCACTATTTCACACAGCAGCGTTCAGCTCTCCATCTCTAAAACCTTTGAGAGGAAGCGCAAATTCCCACCTAGTCACCCTCGAGCCCTTGGCCTGAATGCCAGCATTTCTAAACTACTGGCCTTTGAAATGCTGTCATTCCGGCTGGTGGACACAGACAGCTTCAAACAGCTGATGGCCATGGCTGTCCCCCAGTATGTGGTTCCCAGCCGACACTACTTCTCCAAGACAGCCGTGCCTTCCCTGCACATGCAAGTGTCCGATAAAATCAAGTGTGCACTGCGCAACGCCATTTGTGGCAAGGTCCACCTAACCACAGATACGTGGACCAGTAAGCACGGCCAGGGAAGCTATATCTCCCTAACTGCACACTGGGTAAATGTAGTGGCGGCTAGGCCCCAGGCGGAGAGTTCCTTGGCGCACGTCCTTCCGCCGCCAAGGATCACAGGGCATCATTCTTTGCCTCCTGAAGCCTCCTCCTCCTACTCGGCTTCATCCTCCTCCTCCTCTGCTTCCACCAGCTCATCCAGTCAGCCACACACCTTCACCACCAACTTCAGCACAGCCCGGGGTAAACGTCAGCAGGCCATTCTGAAACTCATATGTTTGGGGGACAGGCCCCACACTGCGCAGGAGTTGTGGCGGGGTATTGAACAACAGACCGACCAGTGGTTGCTGCCGGTGGGCCTCAAGCCCGGCCTGGTGGTGTGCGATAATGGGCGAAATCTCGTGGCAGCTCTGGGACTAGCCGGTTTGACGCACATCCCTTGCCTGGCGCATCAGCGTGACGATACCAATTCTATGTCTCCTAGAGAAAACGCTTAGGGCGATGATGGAAGAGGAGGTGGGCCAGGGCCAGGAGGAGGAGGAGGAGGATGACGGGTCGTTTTTAGCACTTTCAGGCCAGTCTGTTAGAAGTGGCTCAGAGGGAGGTTTTTTGCAACAGCAGAGGGCAGGTACAAATGTGGCCAGCCAGGGACCACTACTGGAGGACGAGGAGGATGAGGAGGAGGTGGAGGAGGATGAGGATGAAGCAGGTTCACAGCGGGGTGGCACCCAGCACAGCGCAGGCACATCCCTGGTGCGTGGCTGGGGGGATACAGAGGATGATGACGATACGCCTCCCACAGAGGACAGCTTGTCCTTACCTCTGGGGAGCCTTGCACACATGAATGATTACATGCTGCAGTGCCTGCGCAATGACAGCAGAGTTGCCCACATTTTAACGTGTGCTGACTACTGGGTGGCCACCCTGCTGGATCCACGGTACAAAGACAATGTGCCCACTTTACTTCATGCACTGGAGCGTGATAGGAAGATGCGCGAGTACAAGCGCACACTGGTAGACGCGCTCCTGAGAGCATACCCAACTGTCACAGGAGAACAGGTGGAAGGCCAAGGCGAAGGCAGAGGAGGAGCTAGAGGTCACCCACGCAGCAGTGTCACGGCCAGCTCCTCTGAGGGCAGGGTTAGCATGGCAGAAATGTGGAAAAGTTTTGTCTCCACGCCACAGCTAACTACCCCACCACCTGATACGGAACGTGTTAACAGGAGGCAACATTTCACTAACATGAATATGCAAAATAAATGTAGAGCCCCAGTTATGGGTCTACAACACAATGAAAGCCAGATATCCCTCAAAGGAAGGAAAACCAAGCAAAGGGGTGTCTCCATTACAGAGATCACCAAATCCACCATATTAAGTGGCCCCTATGTCAAGATCCCGCTTTTTTACAAGCTTTAAGGATGTGACAGGGAAAACCTAAGCTAGGTATCCATCCACAGACAGCTGTTTCGGGGTGTTGCCCCTCATCAGTGTGGAGTAGGATTCTGGCTAACCGGAAGCAATGCCTCGGAGACTACTCAAACACAACAATAGCTGATCTCAGGGAGACCAGCTACAAAAAACACCGCAGAGCCTCACTTTAGAGTCTCAACACAGCAATCCGAAGTGCAAAGTTCCCTGGGAAACAGGAAAATGCAAAATAAAAGTGGAGCCGCAGTTATGGGTCTACAACACAATAAAAGCCAGATATCCCTCAAAGGAAGGAAAACCAAGCAAAGGGGTGTCTCCGTTACAGAGATCACCAAATCCACCATATTAAGTGGCCCCTATGTCAAGATCCCGCTTTTTTACAAGCTTTAAGGATGTGACAGGGAAAACCTAAGATAGGTATACATCCACAGACAACTGTTTCAGGGTGTTGCCCCTCATCAGTGTGGAGTAGGATTCTGGCTAACTGGGAGCAATGCCTCGGAGACTACTCAAACACACCAATAGCTGATCTCAGGGAGACCAGCCACAAAAAATAACGCAGAGCCTCATCTAAGAGTCGAAACACAGCAATCCGAAGTGCAAAGCTCCCTGGGAAACAGCAATATGCAAAATAAATGCCTGAATCTCTGCTGTGGGACCTCTCTCCTCTTTCTGGGTGCAGGGGTCAAAGAAACAAAAGGTGGCCTACTCCTGTGGTGGTTGACATGATGCCTGATTCTCTGCTGTGGCACCTCTCTCCTCTTTCTGGATGCAGGGGTCAAAGTCTCTAAAAGTGCCCTTCTCCTGTGGTGGTTGATGTAAAACTGATGCTTGTGCTATATGACCTGTCTCCTCTGTGTCGGTGCTAAGGCCTAAGTCACTGAAAGCGGCCTTCTTCTGTGCTGGCTGATATAAATGCCTGAATCTCTGCTGTGGAACCTCTCTCCTATTTCTGGGTGCAGGGGTCAAAGAAACAAAAGGGGGCCTACTCCTGTGGTGGTTGACATGATGCCTGATTCTCTGCTGTGGGACCTCTCTCCTCATTCTGGGTGCAGGAGTCAAAGTCTCTAAAAGTGCCCTTCTCCTGTGGTGGTTGATGTGAAACTGATGCTTGTGCTATCTGACCTGTCTCCTCTGTGTCGGTGCTAAGGCCTAAGTCACTGAAAGCGGCCTTCTCCTGTGCTGGCTGATATAAATGCCTGAATCTCTGCTGTGGGACCTCTCTCCTCCGTGTGGCTGCAGGGGTCAAAGTCTCTAAAAGTGCCCTTCTCCTGTGGTGGTTGATGTAAAACTGATAGTTGTGCTATCTGACCTGTCTCCTCTGTGTTGGTGCTAAAGCCTAAGTCACTGAAAGCGGCCTTCTCCTGAGCTGGCTGATATAAATGCCTGAATCTCTGCTGTGGGACCTCTCTCCTCCGTGTGGCTGCAGGGGTCAAAGTCTCTAAAAGTGCCCTTCTCCTGTGGTGGTTGATGTGAAACTGATGCTTGTGCTATCTGACCTGTCTCCTCTGTGTCGGTGCTAAGGCCTAAGTCACTGAAAGCGGCCTTCTCCTGTGCTGGCTGATATAAATGCCTGAATCTCTGCTGTGGGACCTCTCTCCTCTTTCTGGGTGCAGGGGTCAAATAAACAAAAGGTGGCCTACTCCTGTGGTGGTTGACATGATGCCTGATTCTCTGCTGTGGGACCTCTCTCCTCCGTGTGGCTGCAGGGGTCAAAATCTCTAAAAGTGCCCTTCTCCTGTGGTGGTTGATGTGAAACTGATGCTTGTGCTATCTGACCTGTCTCCTCTGTGTTGGTGCTAAGGCCTAAGTCACTGAAAGCGGCCTTCTCCTGTGCTGGCTGATATAAATGCCTGAATTTCTGCTGTGGAACCTCTCTCATATTTCTGGGTGCAGGGGTCAAAGAAACAAAAGGGGGCCTACTCCTGTGGTGGTTGACATGATGCCTGATTCTCTGCTGTGGGACCTCTCTCCTCTTTCTGGGTGCAGGGGTCAAAGTCTCTAAAAGTGCCCTTCTCCTGTGGTGGTTGATGTGAAACTGATGCTTGTGCTATCTGACCTGTCTCCTCTGTGTCGGTGCTAAGGCCTAAGTCACTGAAAGCGGCCTTCTCCTGTGCTGGCTGTTATAAATGCCTGAATCTCTGCTGTGGGACCTCTCTCCTCCGTGTGGCTGCAGGGGTCAAAGTCTCTAAAAGTGCCCTTCTCCTGTGGTGGTTGATGTGAAACTGATGCTTGTGCTATCTGACCTGTCTCCTCTGTGTCGGTGCTAAGGCCTAAGTCACTGAAAGTGGCCTTCTCCTGTGCTGGCTGATATAAATGCCTGAATCTCTGCTGTGGGACCTCTCTCCTCCGTGTGGCTGCAGGGGTCAAAGTCTCTAAAAGTGCCCTTCTCCTGTGGTGGTTGATGTAAAACTGATAGTTGTGCTATCTGACCTGTCTCCTCTGTGTCGGTGCTAAGGCCTAAGTCACTGAAAGCGGCCTTCTCCTGTGCTGGCTGATATAAATGCCTGAATCTCTGCTGTGGGACCTCTCTCCTCTTTCTGGGTGCAGGGGTTAAATAAAAAAAAGGTGGCCTACTCCTGTGGTGGTTGACATGATGCCTGATTCTCTGCTATGGGACCTCTCTCCTCCGTGTGGCTGCAGGGGTCAAAGTCTCTAAAAGTGCCCTTCTCCTGTGGTGGTTGATGTAAAACTGATGCTTGTGCTATCTGACCTGTCTCCTCTGTGTCGGTGCTAAGGCATAAGTCACTGAAAGCGGCCTTCTCCTGTGCTGGCTGATATAAATGCCTGAATCTCTGCTGTGGGACCTCTCTCATCCGTGTGGCTGCTGGGGTCAAAGTCTCTAAAAGTGCCCTTCTCCTGTGGTGGTTGATGTAAAACTGATGCTTGTGCTATCTGACCTGTCTCCTCTGAGTCGGTGCTAAGGCCTAAGTCACTGAAAGCGGCCTTCTCCTGTGCTGGCTGATATAAATGCCTGAATCTCTGCTGTGGGACCTCTCTCCTCCGTGTGGCTGCAGGGGTCAAAGTCTCTAAAAGTGCCCTTCTCCTGTGGTGGTTGATGTAAAACTGATGCTCGTGCTATCTGACCTGTCTCCTCTGTGTCGGTGCTAAGGCCTAAGTCACTGAAAGCGGCCTTCTCCTGTGCTGGCTGATATAAATGCCTGAATCTCTGCTGTGGGACCTCTCTCCTCTTTCTGGGTGCAGGGGTCAAAGTCTCTAAAGGTGCCTTCTCCTGTGGTGGTTGACATGATGCCTGATGCTCTGCTATGGGACCTGTCTCCTTTGTGCGGTGCAGGGTCAAAGTCTCTAAAAGTGCCTTCTCCTGTGGTGGCTGATATAAAGCTGAATGCTTGTGCTATCTGACCTGTCTCCTCTGTGTCGGTGCTAAGGCCTAAGTCACTGAAAGCGGCCTTCTCCTGTGCTGGCTGATATAAATGCCTGAATCTCTGCTGTGGGACCTCTCTAATCTTTCGTGTGGCTGCAGGGGTCAAAGTCTCTAAAAGTGCCCTTCTCCTGTGGTGGTTGATGTGAAACTGATGCTTGTGCTATCTGACCTGTCTCCTCTGTGTTGGTGCTAAGGCCTAAGTCACTGAAAGCGGCCTTCTCCTGTGCTGGCTGATATAAATGCCTGAATCTCTGCTGTGGGACCTCTCTCCTCCGTGTGGCTGCAGGGGTCAAAGTCTCTAAAAGTGCCCTTCTCCTGTGGTGGTTGATGTGAAACTGATGCTTGTGCTATCTGACCTGTCTCCTCTGTGTCGGTGCTAAGGCCTAAGTCACTGAAAGCGGCCTTCTCCTGTGCTGGCTGATATAAATGCCTGAATCTCTGCTGTGGGACCTCTCTCCTCCGTGTGGCTGCAGGGGTCAAAGTCTCTAAAAGTGCCCTTCTCCTGTGGTGGTTGATGTGAAACTGATAGCTTGTGCTATCTGACCTGTCTCCTCTGTGTCGGTGCTAAGGCCTAAGTCACTGAAAGCGGCCTTCTCCTGTGCTGGCTGATATAAATGCCTGAATCTCTGCTGTGGGACCTCTCTCCTCTTTCTGGGTGCAGGGGTCAAAGAAACAAAAGGTGGCCTACTCCTGTGGTGGTTGACATGATGCCTGATTCTCTGCTGTAGGACCTCTCTCCTCCGTGTGGCTGCAGGGGTCAAAGTCTCTAAAAGTGCCCTTCTCCTGTGGTGGTTGATGTAAAACTGATGCTTGTGCTATCTGACCTGTCTCCTCTGTGTCGGTGCTAAGGCCTAAGTCACTGAAAGCGGCCTTCTCCTGTGCTGGCTGATATAAATGCCTGAATCTCTGCTGTGGGACCTCTCTCCTCCGTGTGGCTGCAGGGGTCAAAGTCTCTAAAAGTGCCCTTCTCCTGTGGTGGTTGATGTGAAACTGATGCTTGTGCTATCTGACCTGTCTCCTCTGTGTCGGTGCTAAGGCCTAAGTCACTGAAAGCGGCCTTCTCCTGTGCTGGCTGATATAAATGCCTGAATCTCTGCTGTGGGACCTCTCTCCTCCGTGTGGCTGCAGGGGTCAAAGTCTCTAAAAGTGCCCTTCTCCTGTGGTGGTTGATGTAAAACTGATGCTTGTGCTATCTGACCTGTCTCCTCTGTGTCGGTGCTAAGGCCTAAGTCACTGAAAGCGGCCTTCTCCTGTGCTGGCTGATATAAATGCCTGAATCTCTGCTGTGGGACCTCTCTCCTCTGTCTGGGTGCAGGGGTCAAAGTCTCTAAAAGTGCCCTTCTCCTGTGGTGGTTGATGTAAAACTGATGCTTGTGCTATCTGACCTGTCTCCTCTGTGTCGGTGCTAAGGCCTAAGTCACTGAAAGCGGCCTTCTCCTGTGCTGGCTGATATAAATGCCTGAATCTCTGCTGTGGGACCTCTCTCTCCGTGTGGCTGCAGGGGTCAAAGTCTCTAAAAGTGCCCTTCTCCTGTGGTGGTTGATGTAAAACTGATGCTTGTGCTATCTGACCTGTCTCCTCTGTGTCGGTGCTAAGGCCTAAGTCACTGAAAGCGGCCTTCTCCTGTGCTGGCTGATATAAATGCCTGAATCTCTGCTGTGGGACCTCTCTCCTCCGTGTGGCTGCAGGGGTCAAAGTCTCTAAAAGTGCCCTTCTCCTGTGGTGGTTGATGTGAAACTGATGCTTGTGCTATCTGACCTGTCTCCTCTGTGTCGGTGCTAAGGCCTAAGTCACTGAAAGCGGCCTTCTCCTGTGCTGGCTGATATAAATGCCTGAATCTCTGCTGTGGGACCTCTCTCCTCTTTCTGGGTGCAGGTGTCAAATGAACAAAAGGTGGCCTACTCCTGTGGTGGTTGACATGATGCCTGATTCTCTGCTGTGGGACCTCTCTCCTCCGTGTGGCTGCAGGGGTCAAAGTCTCTAAAAGTGCCCTTCTCCTGTGGTGGTTGATGTAAAACTGATGCTTGTGCTATCTGACCTGTCTCCTCTGTGTCGGTGCTAAGGCCTAAGTCACTGAAAGCGGCCTTCTCCTGTGCTGGCTGATATAAATGCCTGAATCTCTGCTGTGGGACCTCTCTCCTTTCTGGGTGCAGGGGTCAAATAAACAAAGGTGGCCTACTCCTGTGGTGGTTGACATGATGCCTGATTCTCTGCTGTGGGACCTCTCTCCTCTTTCTGGGTGCAGGGGTCAAAGTCTCTAAAAGTGCCCTTCTCCTGTGGTGGTTGATGTAAAACTGATGCTTGTGCTATCTGACCTGTCTCCTCTGTGTCGGTGCTAAGGCCTAAGTCACTGAAAGCGGCCTTCTCCTGTGCTGGCTGATATAAATGCCTGAATCTCTGCTGTGGGACCTCTCTCCTCCTGGTGCAGGGCTTGCAAGGGGCCTCAAAGTCTCTAAAAGTGCCCTTCTCCTGTGGTGGTTGATGTAAAACTGATGCTTGTGCTATCTGACCTGTCTCCTCTGTGTCGGTGCTAAGGCCTAAGTCACTGAAAGCGGCCTTCTCCTGTGCTGGCTGATATAAATGCCTGAATCTCTGCTGTGGGACCTCTCTCCTCTTTCTGGGTGCAGGGTTAAATAAACAAAAGGTGGCCTACTCCTGTGGTGGTTGACATGATGCCTGATTCTCTGCTGTGGGACCTCTCTCCTCCGTGTGGCTGCAGGGGTCAAAGTCTCTAAAAGTGCCCTTCTCCTGTGGTGGTTGATGTAAAACTGATGCTTGTGCTATCTGACCTGTCTCCTCTGTGTCGGTGCTAAGGCCTAAGTCACTGAAAGCGGCCTTCTCCTGTGCTGGCTGATATAAATGCCTGAATCTCTGCTGTGGGACCTCTCTCCTCTTCTGGGTGCAGGGGTCAAAGAAACAAAAGGGGCCTACTCCTGTGGTGGTTGACATGATGCCTGATTCTCTGCTGTGGGACCCTCTCCTCTTTCTGGGTGCAGGGTCAAAGTCTCTAAAAGTGCCCTTCTCCTGTGGTGGTTGATGTAAAACTGATGCTTGTGCTATCTGACCTGTCTCCTCTGTGTCGGTGCTAAGGCCTAAGTCACTGAAAGCGGCCTTCTCCTGTGCTGGCTGATATAAATGCCTGAATCTCTGCTGTGGGACCTCTCTCCTCCGTGTGGCTGCAGGGGTCAAAGTCTCTAAAGTGCCCTTCTCCTGTGGTGGTTGATGTGAAACTGATGCTTGTGCTATCTGACCTGTCTCCTCTGTGTCGGTGCTAAGGCCTAAGTCACTGAAAGCGGCCTTCTCCTGTGCTGGCTGATATAAATGCCTGAATCTCTGCTGTGGGACCTCTCTCCTCTTTCTGGGTGCAGGGGTCAAATAAACAAAAGGTGGCCTACTCCTGTGGTGGTTGACATGATGCCTGATTCTCTGCTGTGGGACCTCTCTCCTCTTTCTGGGTGCAGGGGTCAAAGTCTCTAAAAGTGCCCTTCTCCTGTGGTGGTTGATGTAAAACTGATGCTTGTGCTATCTGACCTGTCTCCTCTGTGTCGGTGCTAAGGCCTAAGTCACTGAAAGCGGCCTTCTCCTGTGCTGGCTGATATAAATGCCTGAATCTCTGCTGTGGGACCTCTCTCCTCCGTGTGGCTGCAGGGGTCAAAGTCTCTAAAAGTGCCCTTCTCCTGTGGTGGTTGATGTAAAACTGATGCTTGTGCTATCTGACCTGTCTCCTCTGTGTCGGTGCTAAGGCCTAAGTCACTGAAAGCGGCCTTCTCCTGTGCTGGCTGATATAAATGCCTGAATCTCTGCTGTGGGACCTCTCTCCTCTTTCTGGGTGCAGGGTCAAATAAACAAAAGGTGGCCTACTCCTGTGGTGGTTGACATGATGCCTGATTCTCTGCTGTGGGACCTCTCTCCTCCGTGTGGCTGCAGGGGTCAAAGTCTCTAAAAGTGCCCTTCTCCTGTGGTGGTTGATGTAAAACTGATGCTTGTGCTATCTGACCTGTCTCCTCTGTGTCGGTGCTAAGGCCTAAGTCACTGAAAGCGGCCTTCTCCTGTGCTGGCTGATATAAATGCCTGAATCTCTGCTGTGGGACCTCTCTCCTCCGTGTGGATGCAGGGGTCAAAGTCTCTAAAAGTGCCCTTCTCCTGTGGTGGTTGATGTAAAACTGATGCTTGTGCTATCTGACCTGTCTCCTCTGTGTCGGTGCTAAGGCCTAAGTCACTGAAAGCAGCCGTCTCCTGTGCTGGCTTATATAAATGCCTGAATCTCTGCTGTGGGACCTCTCTCCTCCGTGTGGCTGCAGGGGTCAAAGTCTCTAAAAGTGCCCTTCTCCTGTGGTGGTTGATGTAAAACTGATGCTTGTGCTATCTGACCTGTCTCCTCTGTGTCGGTGCTAAGGCCTAAGTCACTGAAAGCGGCCTTCTCCTGTGCTGGCTGATATAAATGCCTGAATCTCTGCTGTGGGACCTCTCTCCTCTTTCTGGGTGCAGGGGTTAAATAAACAAAAGGTGGCCTACTCCTGTGGTGGTTGATGTAAAACTGATGCTTGTGCTATCTGACCTGTCTCCTCTGTGTCGGTGCTAAGGCCTAAGTCACTGAAAGCGGCCTTCTCCACTGCTGGCTGATATAAATGCCTGAATCTCTGCTGTGGGACCTCTCTCCTCTTTCTGGGTGCAAGTGTCAAATGAACAAAAGGTGGCCTACTCCTGTGGTGGTTGACATGATGCCTGATTCTCTGCTGTGGGACCTCTCTCCTCCGTGTGGCTGCAGGGGTCAAAGTCTCTAAAAGTGCCCTTCTCCTGTGGTGGTTGATGTAAAACTGATGCTTGTGCTATCTGACCTGTCTCCTCTGTGTCGGTGCTAAGGCCTAAGTCACTGAAAGCGGCCTTCTCCTGTGCTGGCTTATATAAATGCCTGAATCTCTGCTGTGGGACCGCTCTCACCCTTCTTGGTGCAGGGGTCAAATAAACAAAAGGGGGCCTACTCCTGTGGTGGTTGACATGATGCCTGATTCTCTGCAGTGGGACCTCTCTCCTCTTTCTGGGTGCAGGGGTCAAAGTCTCTAAAAGTGCCCTTCTACTGTGGTGGTTGATGTAAAACTGATAGTTGTGCTATCTGACCTGTCTCCTCTGTGTTGGTGCTAAGGCCTAAGTCACTGAAAGCGGCCTTCTCCTGTGCTGGCTGATATAAATGCCTGAATCTCTGCTGTGGGACCTCTATCCTCCGTGTGGCTACAGGGGTCAAAGTCTCTAAAAGTGCCCTTCTCCTGTGGTGGTTGATGTGAAACTGATGCTTGTGCTATCTGACCTGTCTCCTCTGTGTCGGTGCTAAGGCCTAAGTCACTGAAAGCGGCCTTCTCCTGTGCTGGCTGATATAAATGCCTGAATCTCTGCTGTGGGACCTCTCTCCTCGGTCTGGGTGCAGGGGTCAAAGTCTCTAAAAGTGCCCTTCTCCTGTGGTGGTTGATGTGAAATTGATGCTTGTGCTATCTGACCTGTCTCCTCTGTGTCGGTGCTAAGGCCTAAGTCACTGAAAGCTGCCTTCTCCTGTGCTGGCTGATATAAATGCCTGAATCTCTGCTGTGGGACCTCTCTCCTCTTTCTGGGTGCAGGGGTCAAATAAACAAAAGGTGGCCTACTCCTGTGGTGGTTGACATGATGCCTGATTCTCTGCTGTGGGACCTCTCTCCTCTTTCTGGGTGCAGGGGTCAAAGTCTCTAAAAGTGCCCTTCTCCTGTGGTGGTTGATGTAAAACTGATGCTTGTGCTATCTGACCTGTCTCCTTTGTGTCGGTGCTAAGGCCTAAGTCACTGAAAGCGGCCTTCTCCTGTGCTGGCTGATATAAATGCCTGAATCTCTGCTGTGGGACCTCTCTCCTCCGTGTGGCTGCAGGGGTCAAAGTCTCTAAAAGTGCCCTTCTCCTGTGGTGGTTGATGTGAAACCGATGCTTGTACTATCTGCCCTGTCTCCTTTGTGACGGTGCTAAGGCCTAAGTCACTGAAAGTGGCCTTCTCCTGTGCTGGCTTATATAAATGCCTGAATCTCTGCTGTGGGACCTCTCTCCTCTTTCTGGGTGCAGGGGTTAAATAAACAAAAGGTGGCCTACTCCTGTGGTGGTTGACATGATGCCTGATTCTCTGCTGTGGCACCTGTCTCCTCCGTTTGGCTGCAGGGGACAAAGTCTCTAAAAGTGCCCTTCTCCTGTGGTGGTTGATGTAAAACTGATGCTTGTGCTATCTGACCTGTCTCCTCTGTGTCGGTGCTAAGGCCTAAGTCACTGAAAGCGGCCTTCTCCTGTGCTGGCTGTTATAAATGCCTGAATCTCTGCTGTGGGACCTCTCTCCTCTTTCTGGGTGCAGGGGTCAAAGAAACAAAAGGGGGCCTACTCCTGTGGTGGTTGACATGATGCCTGATTCTCTGCTGTGGGACCTCTCTCCTCTTTCTGGGTGCAGGGGTCAAAGTCTCTAAAAGTGCCCTTCTTCTGTGGTGGTTGATGTGAAACTGATGCTTGTGCTATCTGACCTGTCTCCTCTGTGTCGGTGCTAAGGCCTAAGTCACTGAAAGCGGCCTTCTCCTGTGCTGGCTGATATAAATGCCTGAATCTCTGCTGTGGGACCTCTCTCCTCCGTGTGGCTGCAGGGTTCAAAGTCTCTAAAAGTGACCTTCTCCTGTGGTGGTTGATGTAAAACTGATGCTTGTGCTATCTGACCTGTCTCCTCTGTGTCCGTGCTAAGGCCTAAGTCACTGAAAGTGGCCTTCTCCTGTGCTGGCTGATATAAATGCCTGAATCTCTGCTGTGGGACCTCTCTCCTCTTTCTGGGTGCAGGGGTCAAATAAACAAAAGGTGGCCTACTCCTGTGGTGGTTGACATGATGCCTGATTCTCTGCTGTGGGACCTCTCTCCTCCGTGTGGCTGCAGGGGTCAAAGTCACTGTAAGTGCCCTTCTCCTGTGGTGGTTGATGTAAAACTGATGCTTGTGCTATCTGACCTGTCTCCTCTGTGTCGGTGCTAAGGCCTAAGTCACTGAAAGCGGCCTTCTCCTGTGCTGGCTGATATAAATGCCTGAATCTCTGCTGTGGGACCTCTCTCCTCCGTGTGGCTGCAGGGGTCAAAGTCTCTAAAAGTGCCCTTCTCCTGTGGTGGTTGATGTAAAACTGATGCTTGTGCTATCTGACCTGTCTCCTCTGTGTCGGTGCTAAGGCCTAAGTCACTGAAAGCGGCCTTCTCCTGTGCTGGCTGATATAAATGCCTGAATCTCTGCTGTGGGACCTCTCTCCTCTTTCTGGGTGCAGGGGTCAAATAAACAAAAGGTGGCCTACTCCTGTGGTGGTTGACATGATGCCTGATTCTCTGCTGTGGGACCTCTCTCCTCCGTGTGGCTGCAGGGGTCAAAGTCTCTAAAGTGCCCTTCTCCTGTGGTGGTTGATGTAAAACTGATGCTTGTGCTATCTGACCTGTCTCCTCTGTGTCGGTGCTAAGGCCTAAGTCACTGAAAGCGGCCTTCTCCTGTGCTGGCTGATATAAATGCCTGAATCTCTGCTGTGGGACCTCTCTCCTCCGTGTGGATGCAGGGGTCAAAGACTCTAAAAGTGCCCTTCTCCTGTGGTGGTTGATGTAAAACTGATGCTTGTGCTATCTGACCTGTCTCCTCTGTGTCGGTGCTAAGGCCTAAGTCACTGAAAGCGGCCTTCTCCTGTGCTGGCTGATATAAATGCCTGAATCTCTGCTGTGGGACCTCTCTCCTCCGTGTGGATGCAGGGGTCAAAGTCTCTAAAAGTGCCCTTCTCCTGTGGTGGTTGATGTAAAACTGATGCTTGTGCTATCTGACCTGTCTCCTCTGTGTCGGTGCTAAGGTCTAAGTCACTGAAAGCGGCCTTCTCCTGTGCTGGCTGATATAAATGCCTGAATCTCTGCTGTGGGACCTCTCTCCTCTTTCTGGGTACAGGGGTCAAATAAACAAAAGGGGGCCTACTCCTGTGGTGGTTGACATGATGCCTGATTCTCTGCAGTGGGACCTCTCTCCTCTTTCTGGGTGCAGGGGTCAAAGTCTCTAAAAGTGCCCTTCTCCTGTGGTGGTTGATGTAAAACTGATTGTTGTGCTATCTGACCTGTCTCCTCTGTGTTGGTGCTAAGGCCTAAGTCACTGAAAGCGGCCTTCTCCTGTTCTGGCTGATATAAATGCCTGAATCTCTGCTGTGGGACCTCTATCCTCCGTGTGGCTACAGGGGTCAAAGTCTCTAAAAGTGCCCTTCTCCTGTGGTGGTTGATGTGAAACTGATGCTTGTGCTATGTGACCTGTCTCCTCTGTGTCTGTGCTAAGGCCTAAGTCACTGAAAGCGGCCTTCTCCTGTGCTGGCTGATATAAATGCCTGAATCTCTGCTGTGGGACCTCTCTCCTCTTTCTGGGTGCAGGGTCAAAGTCTCTAAAAGTGCCCTTCTCCTGTGGTGGTTGATGTGAAACTGATGCTTGTGCTATCTGACCTGTCTCCTCTGTGTCGGTGCTAAGGCCTAAGTCACTGAAAGCGGCCTTCTCCTGTGCTGGCTGATATAAATGCCTGAATCACTGCCTTGGGACCTCTCTCCTCTTTCTGGGTGCACGGGTCAAATAAAGAAAAGGTGGCCTTCTCCTGTGGTGGTTGACATGATGCCTGATTCTCTGCTGTGGGACCTCTCTCCTCCGTGTGGCTGCAGGGATCAAAGTCTCTAAAAGTGCCCTTCTCGTGTGGTGGTTGATGTAAAACTGATGCTTGTGCTATCTGTCCTGTCTCCTCTGTGTCGGTGCTAAGGCCTAAGTCACTGAAAGCGGCCTTCTCCTGTGCTGGCTGATATAAATGCCTGAATCTCTGCTGTGGGACCTCTCTCCTCTTTCTGGGTGCAGGGTCAAAGTCTCTAAAAGTGCCCTTCTCCTGTGGTGGTTGATGTGAAACTGATGCTTGTGCTATCTGACCTGTCTCCTCTGTGTCGGTGCTAAGGCCTAAGTCACTGAAAGCGGCCTTCTCCTGTGCTGGCTGATATAAATGCCTGAATCACTGCCTTGGGACCTCTCTCCTCTTTCTGGGTGCACGGGTCAAATAAAGAAAAGGTGGCCTTCTCCTGTGGTGGTTGACATGATGCCTGATTCTCTGCTGTGGGACCTCTCTCCTCCGTGTGGCTGCAGGGATCAAAGTCTCTAAAAGTGCCCTTCTCGTGTGGTGGTTGATGTAAAACTGATGCTTGTGCTATCTGTCCTGTCTCCTCTGTGTCGGTGCTAAGGCCTAAGTCACTGAAAGCGGCCTTCTCCTGTGCTGGCTGATATAAATGCCTGAATCTCTGCTGTGGGACCTCTTTCCTCCGTGTGGCTGCAGGGGTCAAAGTCTCTAAAAGTGCCCTTCTCCTGTGGTGGTTGATGTAAAACTGATGCTTGTGCTATCTGACCTGTCTCCTCTGTGTCGGTGCTAAGGTCTAAGTCACTGAAAGCGGCCTTCTCCTGTGCTGGCTGATATATATGCCTGAATCTCTGCTGTGGGACCTCTCTCCTCATTCTGGGTGCAGGGGTCAAATAAACAAAAGGTGGCCTACTCCTGTGGTGGTTGACATGATGCCTGATTCTCTGCTGTGGGACCTCTCTCCTCTTTCTGGGTGCAGGGGTCAAAGTCTCTAAAGTGCCCTTCTCCTGTGGTGGTTGATGTAAAACTGATGCTTGTGCTATCTGACCTGTCTCCTTTGTGTCGGTGCTAAGGCCTAAGTCACTGAAAGCGGCCTTCTCCTGTGCTGGCTGATATAAATGCCTGAATCTCTGCTGTGGGACCTCTCTCCTCCGTGTGGCTGCAGGGGTCAAAGTCTCTAAAAGTGCCCTTCTCCTGTGGTGGTTGATGTAAAACTGATGCTTGTGCTATCTGACCTGTCTCCTCTGTGTCGGTGCTAAGGCCTAAGTCACTGAAAGCGGCCTTCTCCTGTGCTGGCTGATATAAATGCCAGAATCTCTGCTGTGGGACCTCTCTCCTCTTTCTGGGTGCAGGGGTCAAAGTCTCTAAAAGTGCCCTTCTCCTGTGGTGGTTGATGTAAAACTGATGCTTGTGCTATCTGACCTGTCTCCTCTGTGTCGGTGCTAAGGCCTAAGTCACTGAAAGCGGCCTTCTCCTGTGCTGGCTGATATAAATGCCTGAATCTCTGCTGTGGGACCTCTCTCCTCTTTCTGGGTGCAGGGGTCAAAGAAACAAAAGGTGGCCTACTCCTGTGGTGGTTGACATGATGCCTGATTCTCTGCTGTGGGACCTCTCTCCTCTGTGTGGCTGCAGGGGTCAAAGTCTCTAAAAGTGCCCTTCTCCTGTGGTGGTTGATGTAAAACTGATGCTTGTGCTATCTGACCTGTCTCCTCTGTGTCGGTGCTAAGGCCTAAGTCACTGAAAGCGGCCTTCTCCTGTGCTGGCTGATATAAATGCCTGAATCTCTGCTGTGGGACCTCTCTCCTCCGTGTGGCTGCAGGGGTCAAAGTCTCTAAAAGTGCCCTTCTCCTGTGGTGGTTGATGTAAAACTGATGCTTGTGCTATCTGACCTGTCTCCTCTGTGTCGGTGCTAAGGCCTAAGTCACTGAAAGCGGCCTTCTCCTGTGCTGGCTGATATAAATGCCTGAATCTCTGCTGTGGGACCTCTCTCCTCTTTCTGGGTGCAGGGTCAAATAAACAAAAGGTGGCCTACTCCTGTGGTGGTTGACATGATGCCTGATTCTCTGCTGTGGGACCTCTCTCCTCCGTGTGGCTGCAGGGGTCAAAGTCTCTAAAAGTACCCTTCTCCTGTGGTGGTTGATGTAAAACTGATGCTTGTGCTATCTGACCTGTCTCCTCTGTGTCTGTGCTAAGGCCTAAGTCACTGAAAGCGGCCTTCTCCTGTGCTGGCTGATATAAATGCCTGAATCACTGCCTTGGGACCTCTCTCCTCTTTCTGGGTGCAGGTGTCAAATAAAGAAAAGGTGGCCTTCTCCTGTGGTGGTTGACATGATGCCTGATTCTCTGCTGTGGGACCTCTCTCCTCCGTGTGGCTGCAGGGATCAAAGTCTCTAAAAGTGCCCTTCTCGTGTGGTGGTTGATGTAAAACTGATGCTTGTGCTATCTGTCCTGTCTCCTCTGTGTCGGTGCTAAGGCCTAAGTCACTGAAAGCGGCCTTCTCCTGTGCTGGCTGATATAAATGCCTGAATCTCTGCTGTGGGACCTCTTTCCTCCGTGTGGCTGCAGGGGTCAAAGTCTCTAAAAGTGCCCTTCTCCTGTGGTGGTTGATGTAAAACTGATGCTTGTGCTATCTGACCTGTCTCCTCTGTGTCGGTGCTAAGGTCTAAGTCACTGAAAGCGACCTTCTCCTGTGCTGGCTGATATAAATGCCTGAATCTCTGCTGTGGGACCTCTCTCCTCTTTCTGGGTGCAGGGGTCAAATAAACAAAAGGTGGCCTACTCCTGTGGTGGTTGACATGATGCCTGATTCTCTGCTGTGGGACCTCTCTACTCTTTCTGGGTGCAGGGGTCAAAGTCTCTAAAAGTGCCCTTCTCCTGTGGTGGTTGATGTAAAACTGATGCTTGTGCTATCTGACCTGTCTCCTTTGTGTCGGTGCTAAGGCCCAAGTCACTGAAAGCGGCCTTCTCCTGTGCTGGCTGATATAAATGCCTGAATCTCTGCTGTGGGACCTCTCTCCTCCGTGTGGCTGCAGGGGTCAAAGGCTCTAAAAGTGCCCTTCTCCTGTGGTGGTTGATGTAAAACTGATGCTTGTGCTATCTGTCCTGTCTCCTCTGTGTCGGTGCTAAGGCCTAAGTCACTGAAAGCGGCCTTCTCCTGTGCTGGCTGATATAAATGCCTGAATCTCTGCTGTGGGACCTCTCTCCTACGTGTGGCTGCAGGGGTCAAAGTCTCTAAAAGTGCCCTTCTCCTGTGGTGGTTGATGTAAAACTGATGCTTGTGCTATCTGACCTGTCTCCTCTGTGTCGGTGCTAAGGCCTAAGTCACTGAAAGCGGCCTTCTCCTGTGCTGGCTGATATAAATGCCTGAATCTCTGCTGTGGGACCTCTCTCCTCTTTCTGGGTGCAGGGTCAAATAAACAAAAGGTGGCCTACTCCTGTGGTGGTTGACATGATGCCTGATTCTCTGCTGTGGGACCTCTCTCCTCCGTGTGGCTGCAGGGGTCAAAGTCTCTAAAAGCGCCCTTCTCCTGTGGTGGTTGATGTAAAACTGATGCTTGTGCTAACTGACCTGTCTCCTATGTGTCGGTGCTAAGGCCTAAGTCACTGAAAGCGGCCTTCTCCTGTGCTGGCTGATATAAATGCCTAAATCTCTGCTGTGGGACCTCTCTCCTCT
Source organism: Bufotes viridis (assembly GCA_033119425.1). Classification (NCBI taxonomy): domain Eukaryota; kingdom Metazoa; phylum Chordata; class Amphibia; order Anura; family Bufonidae; genus Bufotes; species Bufotes viridis. The sequence continues at coordinate 13,549,850 of CM065590.1, forward strand.
TTCTGGGTGCAGGGGTCAAAGTCTCTAAAAGTGCCCTTCTCCTGTGGTGGTTGATGTGAAACTGATGCTTGTGCTATCTGACCTGTCTCCTCTGTGTCGGTGCTAAGGCCTAAGTCACTGAAAGCGGCCTTCTCCTGTGCTGGCTGATATAAATGCCTGAATCACTGCTGTGGGACCTCTCTCCTCTTTCTGGGTGCAGGGGTCAAATAAACAAAAGGTGGCCTTCTCCTGTGGTGGTTGACATGATGCCTGATTCTCTGCTGTGGGACCTCTCTCCTCCGTGTGGCTGCAGGGGTCAAAGTCTCTAAAAGTGCCCTTCTCCTGTGGTGGTTGATGTGAAACTGATGCTTGTGCTATCTGACCTGTCTCCTCTGTGTCGGTGCTAAGGCCTAAGTCACTGAAAGTGGCCTTCTCCTGTGCTGGCTGATATAAATGCCTGAATCTCTGCTGTGGGACCTCTCCTCCGTGTGGATGCAGGGTCAAAGTCTCTAAAAGTGCCCTTCTCCTGTGGTGGTTGATGTAAAACTGATGCTTGTGCTATCTGACCTGTCTCCTCTGTGTCTGTGCTAAGATCTAAGTCACTGAAAGCGGCCTTCTCCTGTGCTGGCTGATATAAATGCCTGAATCTCTGCTGTGGGACCTCTCTCTCTTTCTGGGTGCAGGGGTCAAATAAACAAAAGGGGGCCTACTCCTGTGGTGGTTGACATGATGCCTGATTCTCTGCAGTGGGACCTCTCTCCTCTTTCTGGGTGCAGGGTCAAAGTCTCTAAAAGTGCCCTTCTCCTGTGGTGGTTGATGTAAAACTGATAGTTGTGCTATCTGACCTGTCTCCTCTGTGTTGGTGCTAAGGCCTAAGTCACTGAAAGCTGCCTTCTCCTGTGCTGGCTGATATAAATGCCTGAATCTCTGCTGTGGGACCTCTCTCCTCTTTCTGGGTGCAGGGGTCAAAGTCTCTAAAAGTGCCCTTCTCCTGTGGTGGTTGATGTGAAACTGATGCTTGTGCTATCTGACCTGTCTCCTCTGTGTCGGTGCTAAGGCCTAAGTCACTGAAAGCGGCCTTCTCCTGTGCTGGCTGATATAAATGCCTGAATCACTGCCTTGGGACCTCTCTCCTCTTTCTGGGTGCACGGGTCAAATAAAGAAAAGGTGGCCTTCTCCTGTGGTGGTTGACATGATGCCTGATTCTCTGCTGTGGGACCTGTCTCCTCCGTGTGGCTGCAGGGGTCAAAGTCTCTAAAAGTGCCCTTCTCCTGTGGTGGTTGATGTAAAACTGATGCTTGTGCTATCTGACCTGTCTCCTCTGTGTCGGTGCTAAGGCCTAAGTCACTGAAAGCGGCCTTCTCCTGTGCTGGCTGATATAAATGCCTGAATCTCTGCTGTGGGACCTCTCTCCTCCGTGTGGCTGCAGGGTCAAAGTCTCTAAAAGTGCCCTTCTCCTGTGGTGGTTGATGTAAAACTGATGCTTGTGCTATCTGACCTGTCTCCTCTGTGTCGGTGCTAAGGTCTAAGTCACTGAAAGCGGCCTTCTCCTGTGCTGGCTGATATAAATGCCAGAATCTCTGCTGTGGGACCTCTCTCCTCTTTCTGGGTGCAGGGGTCAAAGTCTCTAAAAGTGCCCTTCTCCTGTGGTGGTTGATGGGAAACCGATGCTTGTACTATCTGACCTGTCTCCTTTGTGTCGGTGCTAAGGCCTAAGTCACTGAAAGTGTCCTTCTCCTGTGCTGGCTTATATAAATGCCTGAATCTCTGCTGTGGGACCTCTCTCCTCTTTCTGGGTGCAGGGGTTAAATAAACAAAAGGTGGCCTACTCCTGTGGTGGTTGACATGATGCCTGATTCTCTGCTGTGGGACCTGTCTCCTCCGTGTGGCTGCAGGGGTCAAAGTCTCTAAAAGTGCCCTTCTCCTGTGGTGGTTGATGTAAAACTGATGCTTGTGCTATCTGACCTGTCTCCTCTGTGTCGGTGCTAAGGCCTAAGTCACTGAAAGCGGCCTTCTCCTGTGCTGGCTGATATAAATGCCTGAATCTCTGCTGTGGGACCTCTCCCTCTTTCTGGGTGCAGGGGTCAAATAAACAAAAGGTGGCCTACTCCTGTGGTGGTTGACATGATGCCTGATTCTCTGCTGTGGGACCTCTCTCCTCCGTGTGGCTGCAGGGGTCAAAGTCACTGAAAGTGCCCTTCTCCTGTGGTGTTTGATGTAAAACTGATGCTTGTGCTATCTGACCTGTCTCCTCTGTGTCGGTGCTAAGGCCTAAGTCACTGAAAGCGGCCTTCTCCTGTGCTGGCTGATATAAATGCCTGAATCTCTGCTGTGGGACCTCTCTCCTCCGTGTGGCTGCAGGGGTCAAAGTCTCTAAAAGTGCCCTTCTCCTGTGGTGGTTGATGTAAAACTGATGCTTGTGCTATCTGACCTGTCTCCTCTGTGTCGGTGCTAAGGCCTAAGTCACTGAAAGCGGCCTTCTCCTGTGCTGGCTGATATAAATGCCTGAATCTCTGCTGTGGGACCTCTTTCCTCCGTGTGGCTGCAGGGGTCAAAGTCTCTAAAAGTGCCCTTCTCCTGTGGTGGTTGATGTAAAACTGATGCTTGTGCTATCTGACCTGTCTCCTCTGTGTCGGTGCTAAGGTCTAAGTCACTGAAAGCGGCCTTCTCCTGTGCTGGCTGATATAAATGCCTGAATCTCTGCTGTGGGACCTCTCTCCTCTTTCTGGGTACAGGGGTCAAATAAACAAAAGGGGGCCTACTCCTGTGGTGGTTGACATGATGCCTGATTCTCTGAAGTGGGACCTCTCTCCTCTTTCTGGGTGCAGGGGTCAAAGTCTCTAAAAGTGCCCTTCTCCTGTGGTGGTTGATGTAAAACTGATTGTTGTGCTACCTGACCTGTCTCCTCTGTGTTGGTGCTAAGGCCTAAGTCACTGAAAGCGGCCTTCTCCTGTTCTGGCTGATATAAATGCCTGAATCTCTGCTGTGGGACCTCTATCCTCCGTGTGGCTACAGGGGTCAAAGTCTCTAAAAGTGCCCTTCTCCTGTGGTGGTTGATGTGAAACTGATGCTTGTGCTATGTGACCTGTCTCCTCTGTGTCTGTGCTAAGGCCTAAGTCACTGAAAGCGGCCTTCTCCTGTGCTGGCTGATATAAATGCCTGAATCTCTGCTGTGGGACCTCTCTCCTCTTTCTGGGTGCAGGGGTCAAAGTCTCTAAAAGTGCCCTTCTCCTGTGGTGGTTGATGTGAAACTGATGCTTGTGCTATCTGACCTGTCTCCTCTGTGTCGGTGCTAAGGCCTAAGTCACTGAAAGCGGCCTTCTCCTGTGCTGGCTGATATAAATGCCTGAATCACTGCCTTGGGACCTCTCTCCTCTTTCTGGGTGCACGGGTCAAATAAAGAAAAGGTGGCCTTCTCCTGTGGTGGTTGACATGATGCCTGATTCTCTGCTGTGGGACCTCTCTCCTCCGTGTGGCTGCAGGGATCAAAGTCTCTAAAAGTGCCCTTCTCGTGTGGTGGTTGATGTAAAACTGATGCTTGTGCTATCTGTCCTGTCTCCTCTGTGTCGGTGCTAAGGCCTAAGTCACTGAAAGCGGCCTTCTCCTGTGCTGGCTGATATAAATGCCTGAATCTCTGCTGTGGGACCTCTTTCCTCCGTGTGGCTGCAGGGGTCAAAGTCTCTAAAAGTGCCCTTCTCCTGTGGTGGTTGATGTAAAACTGATGCTTGTGCTATCTGACCTGTCTCCTCTGTGTCGGTGCTAAGGTCTAAGTCACTGAAAGCGGCCTTCTCCTGTGCTGGCTGATATATATGCCTGAATCTCTGCTGTGGGACCTCTCTCCTCATTCTGGGTGCAGGGGTCAAATAAACAAAAGGTGGCCTACTCCTGTGGTGGTTGACATGATGCCTGATTCTCTGCTGTGGGACCTCTCTCCTCTTTCTGGGTGCAGGGTCAAAGTCTCTAAAAGTGCCCTTCTCCTGTGGTGGTTGATGTAAAACTGATGCTTGTGCTATCTGACCTATCTCCTTTGTGTCGGTGCTAAGGCCTAAGTCACTGAAAGCGGCCTTCTCCTGTGCTGGCTGATATAAATGCCTGAATCTCTGCTGTGGGACCTCTCTCCTCCGTGTGGCTGCAGGGGTCAAAGTCTCTAAAAGTGCACTTCTCCTGTGGTGGTTGATGTAAAACTGATGCTTGTGCTATCTGACCTGTCTCCTCTGTGTCAGTGCTAAGGCCTAAGTCACTGAAAGCGGCCTTCTCCTGTGCTGGCTGATATAAATGCCTGAATCTCTGCTGTGGGACCTCTCTCCTCCGTGTGGCTGCAGGGGTCAAAGTCTCTAAAAGTGCCCTTCTCCTGTGGTGGTTGATGTGAAACTGATGCTTGTGCTATCTGACCTGTCTCCTCTGTGTCGGTGCTAAGGTCTAAGTCACTGAAAGCGGCCTTCTCCTGTGCTGGCTGATATAAATGCCTGAATCTCTGCTGTGGGACCTCTCTCCTCTTTCTGGGTGCAGGGGTCAAATAAACAAAAGGTGGCCTACTCCTGTGGTGGTTGACATGATGCCTGATTCTCTGCTGTGGGACCTCTCTCCTCTTTCTGGGTGCAGGGGTCAAAGTCTCTAAAAGTGCCCTTCTCCTGTGGTGGTTGATGTAAAACTGATGCTTGTGCTATCTGACCTGTCTCCTTTGTGTCGGTGCTAAGGCCTAAGTCACTGAAAGCGGCCTTCTCCTGTGCTGGCTGATATAAATGCCTGAATCTCTGCTGTGGGACCTCTCTCCTCCGTGTGGCTGCAGGGGTCAAAGTCTCTAAAAGTGCCCTTCTCCTGTGGTGGTTGATGTAAAACTGATGCTTGTGCTATCTGACCTGTCTCCTCTGTGTCGGTGCTAAGGCCTAAGTCACTGAAAGCGGCCTTCTCCTGTGCTGGCTGATATAAATGCCAGAATCTCTGCTGTGGGACCTCTCTCCTCTTTCTGGGTGCAGGGGTCAAAGTCTCTAAAAGTGCCCTTCTCCTGTGGTGGTTGATGTAAAACTGATGCTTGTGCTATCTGACCTGTCTCCTCTGTGTCGGTGCTAAGGCCTAAGTCACTGAAAGCGGCCTTCTCCTGTGCTGGCTGATATAAATGCCTGAATCTCTGCTGTGGGACCTCTCTCCTCTTTCTGGGTGCAGGGGTCAAATAAACAAAAGGTGGCCTACTCCTGTGGTGGTTGACATGATGCCTGATTCTCTGCTGTGGGACCTCTCTCCTCCGTGTGGCTGCAGGGGTCAAAGTCACTGAAAGTGCCCTTCTCCTGTGGTGGTTGATGTAAAACTGATGCTTGTGCTATCTGACCTGTCTCCTCTGTGTCGGTGCTAAGGCCTAAGTCACTGAAAGCGGCCTTCTCCTGTGCTGGCTGATATAAATGCCTGAATCTCTGCTGTGGGACCTCTCTCCTCCGTGTGGCTGCAGGGGTCAAAGTCTCTAAAAGTGCCCTTCTCCTGTGGTGGTTGATGTAAAACTGATGCTTGTGCTATCTGACCTGTCTCCTCTGTGTCGGTGCTAAGGCCTAAGTCACTGAAAGCGGCCTTCTCCTGTGCTGGCTGATATAAATGCCTGAATCTCTGCTGTGGGACCTCTCTCCTCTTTCTGGGTGCAGGGGTCAAATAAACAAAAGGTGGCCTACTCCTGTGGTGGTTGACATGATGCCTGATTCTCTGCTGTGGGACCTCTCTCCTCCGTGTGGCTGCAGGGGTCAAAGTCTCTAAAAGTACCCTTCTCCTGTGGTGGTTGATGTAAAACTGATGCTTGTGCTATCTGACCTGTCTCCTCCGTGTTCGGTGCTAAGGCCTAAGTCACTGAAAGCGGCCTTCTCCTGTGCTGGCTGGATATAAATGCCTGAATCACTGCCTTGGGACCTCTCTCTCTTTCTGGGTGCAGGTGTCAAATAAAGAAAAGGTGGCCTTCTCCTGTGGTGGTTGACATGATGCCTGATTCTCTGCTGTGGGACCTCTCTCCTCCGTGTGGCTGCAGGGATCAAAGTCTCTAAAAGTGCCCTTCTCGTGTGGTGGTTGATGTAAAACTGATGCTTGTGCTATCTGTCCTGTCTCCTCTGTGTCGGTGCTAAGGCCTAAGTCACTGAAAGCGGCCTTCTCCTGTGCTGGCTGATATAAATGCCTGAATCTCTGCTGTGGGACCTCTTTCCTCCGTGTGGCTGCAGGGGTCAAAGTCTCTAAAAGTGCCCTTCTCCTGTGGTGGTTGATGTAAAACTGATGCTTGTGCTATCTGACCTGTCTCCTCTGTGTCGGTGCTAAGGTCTAAGTCACTGAAAGCGACCTTCTCCTGTGCTGGCTGATATAAATGCCTGAATCTCTGCTGTGGGACCTCTCTCCTCCGTGTGGCTGCAGGGGTCAAAGGCTCTAAAAGTGCCCTTCTCCTGTGGTGGTTGATGTAAAACTGATGCTTGTGCTATCTGTCCTGTCTCCTCTGTGTCGGTGCTAAGGCCTAAGTCACTGAAAGCGGCCTTCTCCTGTGCTGGCTGATATAAATGCCTGAATCTCTGCTGTGGGACCTCTCTCCTACGTGTGGCTGCAGGGGTCAAAGTCTCTAAAAGTGCCCTTCTCCTGTGGTGGTTGATGTAAAACTGATGCTTGTGCTATCTGACCTGTCTCCTCTGTGTCGGTTGCTAAGGCCTAAGTCACTGAAAGCGGCCTTCTCCTGTGCTGGCTGATATAAATGCCTGAATCTCTGCTGTGGGACCTCTCCTCTTTCTGGGTGCAGGGGTCAAATAAACAAAAAGGTGGCCTACTCCTGTGGTGGTTGACATGATGCCTGATTCTCTGCTGTGGGACCTCTCTCCTCCGTGTGGCTGCAGGGGTCAAAGTCTCTAAAGCGCCCTTCTCCTGTGGTGGTTGATGTAAAACTGATGCTTGTGCTAACTGACCTGTCTCCTCTGTGTCGGTGCTAAGGCCTAAGTCACTGAAAGCGGCCTTCTCCTGTGCTGGCTGATATAAATGCCTGAATCTCTGCTGTGGGACCTCTCTCCTCTTTCTGGGTGCAGGGGTCAAAGTCTCTAAAGTGCCCTTCTCCTGTGGTGGTTGATGTGAAACTGATGCTTGTGCTATCTGACCTGTCTCCTCTGTGTCGGTGCTAAGGCCTAAGTCACTGAAAGCGGCCTTCTCCTGTGCTGGCTGATATAAATGCCTGAATCACTGCTGTGGGACCTCTCTCCTCTTTCTGGGTGCAGGGTCAAATAAACAAAGGTGGCCTACTCCTGTGGTGGTTGACATGATGCCTGATTCTCTGCTGTGGGACCTCTCTCCTCCGTGTGGCTGCAGGGGTCAAAGTCTCTAAAAGTGCCCTTCTCCTGTGGTGGTTGATGTAAAACTGATGCTTGTGCTATCTGACCTGTCTCCTCTGTGTCGGTGCTAAGGCCTAAGTCACTGAAAGCGGCCTTCTCCTGTGCTGGCTGATATAAATGCCTGAATCTCTGCTGTGGGACCTCTCTCCTCCGTGTGGATGCAGGGGTCAAAGTCTCTAAAAGTGCCCTTCTCCTGTGGTGGTTGATGTAAAACTGATGCTTGTGCTATCTGACCTGTCTCCTCTGTGTCTGTGCTAAGGTCTAAGTCACTGAAAGCGGCCTTCTCCTGTGCTGGCTGATATAAATGCCTGAATCTCTGCTGTGGGACCTCTCTCCTCTTTCTGGGTGCAGGGGTCAAATAAACAAAAGGGGGCCTACTCCTGTGGTGGTTGACATGATGCCTGATTCTCTGCAGTGGGACCTCTCTCCTCTTTCTGGGTGCAGGGGTCAAAGTCTCTAAAAGTGCCCTTCTCCTGTGGTGGTTGATGTAAAACTGATAGTTGTGCTATCTGACCTGTCTCCTCTGTGTTGGTGCTAAGGCCTAAGTCACTGAAAGCTGCCTTCTCCTGTGCTGGCTGATATAAATGCCTGAATCTCTGCTGTGGGACCTCTCTCCTCTGTCTGGCTGCAGGGGTCAAAGTCTCTAAAAGTGCCCTTCTCCTGTGGTGGTTGATGTGAAACTGATGCTTGTGCTATCTGACCTGTCTCCTCTGTGTCGGTGCTAAGGCCTAAGTCACTGAAAGCGGCCTTCTCCTGTGCTGGCTGATATAAATGCCTGAATCACTGCCTTGGGACCTCTCTCCTCTTTCTGGGTGCACGGGTCAAATAAAGAAAAGGTGGCCTTCTCCTGTGGTGGTTGACATGATGCCTGATTCTCTGCTGTGGGACCTGTCTCCTCCGTGTGGCTGCAGGGATCAAAGTCTCTAAAAGTGCCCTTCTCCTGTGGTGGTTGATGTAAAACTGATGCTTGTGCTATCTGACCTGTCTCCTCTGTGTCGGTGCTAAGGCCTAAGTCACTGAAAGCGGCCTTCTCCTGTGCTGGCTGATATAAATGCCTGAATCTCTGCTGTGGGACCTCTCTCCTCCGTGTGGCTGCAGGGGTCAAAGTCTCTAAAAGTGCCCTTCTCCTGTGGTGGTTGATGTAAAACTGATGCTTGTGCTATCTGACCTGTCTCCTCTGTGTCGGTGCTAAGGTCTAAGTCACTGAAAGCGGCCTTCTCCTGTGCTGGCTGATATAAATGCCAGAATCTCTGCTGTGGGACCTCTCTCCTCTTTCTGGGTGCAGGGGTCAAAGTCTCTAAAAGTGCCCTTCTCCTGTGGTGGTTGATGGGAAACCGATGCTTGTACTATCTGACCTGTCTCCTTTGTGTCGGTGCTAAGGCCTAAGTCACTGAAAGTGGCCTTCTCCTGTGCTGGCTTATATAAATGCCTGAATCTCTGCTGTGGGACCTCTCTCCTCTTTCTGGGTGCAGGGGTTAAATAAACAAAAGGTGGCCTACTCCTGTGGTGGTTGACATGATGCCTGATTCTCTGCTGTGGGACCTGTCTCCTCCGTGTGGCTGCAGGGGTCAAAGTCTCTAAAAGTGCCCTTCTCCTGTGGTGGTTGATGTAAAACTGATGCTTGTGCTATCTGACCTGTCTCCTCTGTGTCGGTGCTAAGGCCTAAGTCACTGAAAGCGGCCTTCTCCTGTGCTGGCTGATATAAATGCTTGAATCTCTGCTGTGGGACCTCTCTCCTCTTTCTGGGTGCAGGGGTCAAATAAACAAAAGGTGGCCTACTCCTGTGGTGGTTGACATGATGCCTGATTCTCTGCTGTGGGACCTCTCTCCTCCGTGTGGCTGCAGGGGTCAAAGTCACTGAAAGTGCCCTTCTCCTGTGGTGTTTGATGTAAAACTGATGCTTGTGCTATCTGACCTGTCTCCTCTGTGTCGGTGCTAAGGCCTAAGTCACTGAAAGCGGCCTTCTCCTGTGCTGGCTGATATAAATGCCTGAATCTCTGCTGTGGGACCTCTCCTCCGTGTGGCTGCAGGGGTCAAAGTCTCTAAAAGTGCCCTTCTCCTGTGGTGGTTGATGTGAAACTGATGCTTGTGCTATCTGACCTGTCTCCTCTGTGTCGGTGCTAAGGCCTAAGTCACTGAAAGTGGCCTTGTCCTGTGCTGGCTGATATAAATGCCTGAATCTCTGCTGTGGGACCTCTTTCCTCCGTGTGGCTGCAGGGGTCAAAGTCTCTAAAAGTGCCCTTCTCCTGTGGTGGTTGATGTAAAACTGATGCTTGTGCTATCTGACCTGTCTCCTCTGTGTCGGTGCTAAGGTCTAAGTCACTGAAAGCGGCCTTCTCCTGTGCTGCCTGATATATATGCCTGAATCTCTGCTGTGGGACCTCCTCCTCATTCTGGGTGCAGGGGTCAAATAAACAAAAGGTGGCCTACTCCTGTGGTGGTTGACATGATGCCTGATTCTCTGCTGTGGGACCTCTCTCTCTTTCTGGGTGCAGGGTCAAAGTCTCTAAAAGTGCCCTTCTCCTGTGGTGGTTGATGTAAAACTGATGCTTGTGCTATCTGACCTATCTCCTTTGTGTCGGTGCTAAGGCCTAAGTCACTGAAAGCGGCCTTCTCCTGTGCTGGCTGATATAAATGCCTGAATCTCTGCTGTGGGACCTCTCTCCTCCGTGTGGCTGCAGGGGTCAAAGTCTCTAAAAGTGCCCTTCTCCTGTGGTGGTTGATGTAAAACTGATGCTTGTGCTATCTGACCTGTCTCCTCTGTGTCGGTGCTAAGGCCTAAGTCACTGAAAGCGGCCTTCTCCTGTGCTGGCTGATATAAATGCCTGAATCTCTGCTGTGGGACCTCTCTCCTCCGTGTGGCTGCAGGGGTCAAAGTCTCTAAAAGTGCCCTTCTCCTGTGGTGGTTGATGTGAAACTGATGCTTGTGCTATCTGACCTGTCTCCTCTGTGTCGGTGCTAAGGTCTAAGTCACTGAAAGCGGCCTTCTCCTGTGCTGGCTGATATAAATGCCTGAATCTCTGCTGTAGGACCTCTCTCCTCTTTCTGGGTGCAGGGGTCAAATAAACAAAAGGTGGCCTACTCCTGTGGTGGTTGACATGATGCCTGATTCTCTGCTGTGGGACCTCTCCTCCTTCATGGGTGCAGGGTCAAAGTCTCTAAAAGTGCCCTTCTCCTGTGGTGGTTGATGTAAAACTGATGCTTGTGCTATCTGACCTGTCTCCTTTGTGTCGGTGCTAAGGCCTAAGTCACTGAAAGCGGCCTTCTCCTGTGCTGGCTGATATAAATGCCTGAATCTCTGCTGTGGGACCTCTCTCCTCCGTGTGGCTGCAGGGGTCAAAGTCTCTAAAAGTGCCCTTCTCCTGTGGTGGTTGATGTAAAACTGATGCTTGTGCTATCTGACCTGTCTCCTCTGTGTCGGTGCTAAGGCCTAAGTCACTGAAAGCGGCCTTCTCCTGTGCTGGCTGATATAAATGCCAGAATCTCTGCTGTGGGACCTCTCTCCTCTTTCTGGGTGCAGGGGTCAAAGTCTCTAAAAGTGCCCTTCTCCTGTGGTGGTTGATGGGAAACCGATGCTTGTACTATCTGACCTGTCTCCTTTGTGTCGGTGCTAAGGCCTAAGTCACTGAAAGTGGCCTTCTCCTGTGCTGGCTTATATAAATGCCTGAATCTCTGCTGTGGGACCTCTCTCCTCTTTCTGGGTGCAGGGTTAAATAAACAAAAGGTGGCCTACTCCTGTGGTGGTTGACATGATGCCTGATTCTCTGCTGTGGGACCTGTCTCCTCCGTGTGGCTGCAGGGGTCAAAGTCTCTAAAAGTGCCCTTCTCCTGTGGTGGTTGATGTAAAACTGATGCTTGTGCTATCTGACCTGTCTCCTCTGTGTCGGTGCTAAGGCCTAAGTCACTGAAAGCGGCCTTCTCCTGTGCTGGCTGATATAAATGCTTGAATCTCTGCTGTGGGACCTCTCTCTCTTTCTGGGTGCAGGGGTCAAATAAACAAAAGGTGGCCTACTCCTGTGGTGGTTGACATGATGCCTGATTCTCTGCTGTGGGACCTCTCTCCTCCGTGTGGCTGCAGGGGTCAAAGTCACTGAAAGTGCCCTTCTCCTGTGGTGTTTGATGTAAAACTGATGCTTGTGCTATCTGACCTGTCTCCTCTGTGTCGGTGCTAAGGCCTAAGTCACTGAAAGCGGCCTTCTCCTGTGCTGGCTGATATAAATGCCTGAATCTCTGCTGTGGGACCTCTCTCCTCCGTGTGGCTGCAGGGGTCAAAGTCTCTAAAAGTGCCCTTCTCCTGTGGTGGTTGATGTAAAACTGATGCTTGTGCTATCTGACCTGTCTCCTCTGTGTCGGTGCTAAGGCCTAAGTCACTGAAAGTGGCCTTGTCCTGTGCTGGCTGGATATAAATGCCTGAATCTCTGCTGTGGGACCTCTTTCCTCCGTGTGGCTGCAGGGGTCAAAGTCTCTAAAAGTGCCCTTCTCCTGTGGTGGTTGATGTAAAACTGATGCTTGTGCTATCTGACCTGTCTCCTCTGTGGTCGGTGCTAAGGTCTAAGTCACTGAAAGCGGCCTTCTCCTGTGCTGCCTGATATATATGCCTGAATCTCTGCTGTGGGACCTCTCTCCTCATTCTGGGTGCAGGGGTCAAATAAACAAAAGGTGGCCTACTCCTGTGGTGGTTGACATGATGCCTGATTCTCTGCTGTGGGACCTCTCTCCTCTTTCTGGGTGCAGGGGTCAAAGTCTCTAAAAGTGCCCTTCTCCTGTGGTGGTTGATGTAAAACTGATGCTTGTGCTATCTGACCTATCTCCTTTGTGGTCGGTGCTAAGGCCTAAGTCACTGAAAGCGGCCTTCTCCTGTGCTGGCTGATATAAATGCCTGAATCTCTGCTGTGGGACCTCTCTCCTCCGTGTGGCTGCAGGGGTCAAAGTCTCTAAAAGTGCCCTTCTCCTGTGGTGGTTGATGTAAAACTGATGCTTGTGCTATCTGACCTGTCTCCTCTGTGTCGGTGCTAAGGCCTAAGTCACTGAAAGCGGCCTTCTCCTGTGCTGGCTGATATAAATGCCTGAATCTCTGCTGTGGGACCTCTCTCCTCCGTGTGGCTGCAGGGGTCAAAGTCTCTAAAAGTGCCCTTCTCCTGTGGTGGTTGATGTGAAACTGATGCTTGTGCTATCTGACCTGTCTCCTCTGTGTCGGTGCTAAGGTCTAAGTCACTGAAAGCGGCCTTCTCCTGTGCTGGCTGATATAAATGCCTGAATCTCTGCTGTGGGACCTCTCTCCTCTTCTGGGTGCAGGGGTCAAATAAACAAAAGGTGGCTCTACTCCTGTGGTGGTTGACATGATGCCTGATTCTCTGCTGTGGGACCTCTCTCTCTTTCTGGGTGCAGGGTCAAAGTCTCTAAAAGTGCCCTTCTCCTGTGGTGGTTGATGTAAAACTGATGCTTGTGCTATCTGACCTGTCTCCTTTGTTGTCGGTGCTAAGGCCTAAGTCACTGAAAGCGGCCTTCTCCTGTGCTGGCTGATATAAATGCCTGAATCTCTGCTGTGGGACCTCTCTCCTCCGTGTGGCTGCAGGGGTCAAAGTCTCTAAAAGTGCCCTTCTCCTGTGGTGGTTGATGTGAAACTGATGCTTGTGCTATCTGACCTGTCTCCTCTGTGTCGGTGCTAAGGCCTAAGTCACTGAAAGCGGCCTTCTCCTGTGCTGGCTGATATAAATGCCTGAATCTCTGCTGTGGGACCTCTCTCCTCTTTCTGGGTGCAGGGGTCAAAGTCTCTAAAAGTGCCCTTCTCCTGTGGTGGTTGATGGGAAACCGATGCTTGTACTATCTGACCTGTCTCCTTTGTGTCGGTGCTAAGGCCTAAGTCACTGAAAGTGGCTTTCTCCTGTGCTGGCTTATATAAATGCCTGAATCTCTGCTGTGGGACCTGAAGGGTTCTATTACTGATCAATTTTATATGGGTTTTTGAGTTACATCTATACATTTGTTTGCTTGGAGCTTGTGTGGAGTGGACTTTGGACTGTAGTGTAGCTGTAATGTGTTTATATTGCAGTCCAAGGTCTATATGCGTTAGGAGGCACATTGAGGGAGAACTATTTTGCTGACACATAACTTTGACTCTTCAGATAAGATAACAAATGTGTAGCTAAGACTCGTGTCTCTCTATCATTGGATAAACTTTAACATCATGTCATTAGACTAGGACTATATATGTTTCATATACCCAATAAACGTCAGAGTGGCATTGTATACCAGAATCGTATCATGTGTCAATGCTGCTCTCCTAGCGCTAGAAAAGAATCAAATCAAGCTGAATACCGAAGTCTAGTACCAGGGGTACCAATAAGAGGGGAAGAAATGAATATTCCTAACAATCTGGG
>CM065590.1:13564039-13583829 GCA_033119425.1 Bufotes viridis
TTTGCATATGTATCAAATCGTTTCTATTACACAATAAAAGCACACAGTTATATGGGGACTGGATATTGCAGATGTGCTAGTGACCATCTAGAAACCCATGTCCTCAGTTCTGTACACATAATCCGGTTGACAGGTTCCCTTTAAAGCTTTGTCTGTTTTTTTTTTTATGACCTATCCATACAGACGCTGCCTTCTCCTCATTGTTCACCTGCTTACCAACTGCAGTGAAGAGCAGTGTAATTGCAACTATGGCATCCACATTCACTTCTATGGGACATTACCCTACTACTCACTTGGACAGGAAGGAGCTGTCCCATTGAAGTGAATGCATTTGCGAGGGCAAGCATGCAAAGAATGAGGAGAAGGCAGTGCTTGTATGAGCGCTGCTTTCTCTTCAAACTGCTGATTGGCACGGGGGGGGGGGGGGTTAACTGGTGTTGGACACACGCTGATCTGATACTGATGACCTACCTTGAGAATGAGTCATTAATAGAAATAAGAGCTGAAAACCCCTTGAAGGAAATGATCTGCTTTTTGAAACTGGTAAATAATTTGGATAGGACATCAACATTATAGCTCATGCACACTATAGAAATTTTCTCCCATGTCCATTTTTGTTTTAGGCCTGTATGTATAAGCATTCACTACAATGGGCTTTTTACAAAAAAATCACGGTGTCAACTTTATCTCACTGTGATTTTGTAGTAAAAACGTCACAGAGAGGCACGGAGCATTATCAATCATGTTAATGCTCCTTGTTTCTGCTGTCTGGAGCGGGTCTTGGTTGTCTTTCACGCAGCGGATTCCACTTAGAGGATCCGCTTGTGTGAAAAAGCCCCGCTGCAGATCACCCTGTCATCCAGCAAAGAAATTTGTACATGTGGAGACCAGAATCCTGTTTTCTCGTCAGCTGATTGTGCTGTGTTATCAGCACCCTGCTCCGCAGAAATAATATTGCTATATTAGGATGAGCAATAGAAATGGCAATTACTTCTCCCCATACCGTAGAGGGGATCGCTGTCTGTGAGTGCTGCTCTTAATCTCTATTAACAAGCAAGGGTTGTTGTGAAGGAATTGTTATTTCTCAATAATCAAGTACTGTATCGGGCTTTGTAAATATAACAGTTTATGGTCAGTAACTTTTACTATAAGGCTACTTTCACACCTGCGTTTTGGATTCCGTTTGTGAGATCCGTTTCAGGGCTCTCACAAACGGTCCAAAACGGATCAGTTCAGCCCCAATGCATTCTGAATAGATAAGGATCCGTTCAGAATGCATCAGTTCGGCTCAGTTTATAAAAGTTATTCATGATTGTTCATTTTGTTGTCTATTAACTTAAGCTGTTCAGGGCCCCTGTCCCCTTTTACAGCAGGCGCAGTGGCAGCGGACTAGACTCCACCCCCCCTCCTCTAATCTCGAAGAACATCTATTCTTCGAGTTCTACTTACTGTCTGGCAGGCGGCAGCAGTACGTGACAGGGGGCAGGACAAAACAGTCAGGACAGGAGCGGCAGGCATGTGCAGCAGTAGAGAAGAGCAGCAGTGGTCCAGACTCCAGCACCAGCAGTCCAGCCAGCACCGAGCCCAGAGCACAGCTGCACAGAGACAGAGTAAAAGAGTCGGCAGGCAGGTATTACTTGACTGGATTAGTGTATTGCATTGTATTTCTAGAGAGCTCTGATTAGTCTAGCCTCTGTGTGCTTTAATTGTTTATATGCAAATGAACCTGAGATGAGTCCTGTCCCTGAGATGAGTCCTGACCCTGAGATGAGTCCTGTCCCTGAGATGAGTCCTGTCCCTGAGATGAGTCCAGGGACAGGACTCATCTCAGGTTCATTTGCATATGTATTGTAAGAGGGTGCAAGGTATCATAGTCGATGGCAGGTACGTGTCACCGAGGTTCCTGGCCTCGGTGAGGTGAGAGCCGGGTTTTATGTGTCTGCAGCAGCTAGTGCTGTTTGACTTTGTTACCTAGTTTGGCTGCAAAGCTAATCCGGGCCGGCTCTTACTGGGAGTAGGCAAAGAGCTGGGTGGGTGCCTACTCCCCACGGTCCAGGCCGGACTTTATCCGGACCTTTAAAAAGGCAGCCTCCTTAGCAGCTGGGTGGTGATTGTCCTGGAGCTGCAAACAGGGCTGTGGAGTTCTCTGACTTAGAGGAAAGAGCTCAGCAAGGAGGTGTTGTTGTTCCTGGCACCCTGAAGGTGGATTCTCCTGCGGCTGGGCCGACAGCCTGGTGCGAACCTGCACCTAAACCTCCCAAGTGACTGAACCTGTGCTCCTGTTTTGTTTTGCCTTCTTATTTCTGAGGTGCATGAATTACCACCAAGAGACTGTTTGTCGTTTATTTTTGTGTCAGTGTGAATAAAACACTGTTTATTGCACATTCTGGACTCCTTGTTTTGCCTCGGTACTGCACCCGCACCGCTATCTACCAGAGCGACTCCCCACATTATCAAATTGTTTTTTTACACAATAAAAGCACACAGTTATATGGGGATTGGATATTGCAGATGTGCTAGTGACCATCTAGAAACCCATGTCCTCAGTGCTGTACACATAATCCCGGTGACAGGTTCCCTTTAAAGTATAACTGTCAATTTTTTTTTTTTTTTACTATTGGATTCTGGTGATTAATATTACCTTGTTGGCCCTGTTTTAATTTCTGATTCTTAAATAAATAACACCTAAAAGCCACCTAAAAGTCCCCAGTATTGGCTATTGTTACCTGAGATAAAATCAGGTTGCTATGCTCCTTCCGTCTACCAGATGAGGACGGAGCACGCTGTGTGCACTGGGAACTGATAGTGAGTCAACATTGTAAGGGAATGTATAAAAAGTCAGGTTCTTCCTGACAGGAGATAACAGTGCTGGGCTGTGTGTGTGAACTTCTCCACATGCCTGTGCTTGGCAGACACTCCCTTAGCAGTGAAGGACAATGTAGAGCCCAGTGTATAAATGACAGCCTTATCTGATAAGAGGAGAGCTTGTAGGAGGACTATAGGCTTCAGCCAGACCTGGGAACTTCACTGCAAGACCCCCCCTATACAGAGCAAGACCCCCCCTATACAAAGCTGGTCTTCACTAACTTCACTGCAGGCGTCCTATGGATTAGCCTCAGGGCTGAGGGCGGCCATCTTAACAGAATAGTGAAATTGCAGTTTTATGCAGACTGGTTGCTAAGGGCTGAATCTTATTAAATAAGGGGTAAGTAAGTCTAATAGTTATTAATTCAGGAATATTATCATATTAGTAACTACATATATGAAAACTGAAATTAGGGTCTAAATGTGACAGTTATCCTTTAAAGGCTTTGTCTGTTTTTTTTTTTTGTTTTTTTTATGACCTATCCATACAGACGCTGCCTTCTCCTCATTGTTCACCTGCTTACCAACTGCAGTGAAGAGCAGTGTAATTGCAACTATGGCATCCACATTCACTTCTATGGGACATTACCCTACTACTCACTTGGACAGGAAGGAACTGTCCCATTAAAGTGAATGCATTTGCGAGGGCAAGCATGCAAAGAATGAGGAGAAGGCAGTGCTTGTATGAGCGCTGCTTTCTCTTCAAACTGCTGATTGGCACGGGGGGGGAGGGTTAACTGGTGTTTGACACACGCTGATCTGATACTGATGACCTACCTTGAGAATGAGTCATTAATAGAAAAAGGAGCTGAAAACCCCTTGAAGGAAATGATCTGCTTTTTGAAACTGGCAAACAATTTGGATAGGACATCAACATTATAGCTCATGCACACTATAGAAATGTTCTCCCATGTCCACTTTTTTTTAGGCCTGTTTATCTCACTGTGATTTTGTAGTAAAAACGTCACGGAGAGGCACGGAGCATTATCAATCATGTTAATGCTCCTTGTTTCTGCTGTCTGGAGCGGGTCTTGGTTGTCTTTCACGCAGCGGATTCCACTTAGAGGATCCGCTTGTGTGAAAAAGCCCCGCTGCAGATCACCCTGTCATCCAGCAAAGAAATTTGTACATGTGGAGACCAGAATCCTGTTTTCTTGTCAGCTGATTGTGCTGTGTTATCAGCACCCTGCTCTGCAGAAATAATATTGCTATATTAGGATGAGCAATAGAAATGGCAATTACTTCTCCCCATACCGTGGAGGGGATCGCTGTCTGTGAGTGCTGCTCTTCATCTCTATTAACAAGCAAGGGTTGTTGTGAAGGAATTGTTATTTCTCAATAATCAAGTACTGTATCGGGCTTTGTAAATATAACAGTTTATGGTCAGTAACTGTTACTATAAGGCTACTTTCACACCTGCGTTTTGGATTTCGTTTGTGAGATCCGTTTCAGGGATCTCACAAACGGTCCAAAATGGATCAGTTCAGCACCAATGCATTCTGAATGGATAAGGATCTGTTCAGAATGCATCAGTTCGGCTCCGTTCCGCCTCTATTCCGTTCTGGAGGAGGACACCTTGCAGCGTTTTGGTGTCTGTCTGACGAAACTAAGCCAAACGGATACGTTTTGACTTACAGTGTAAGTCAATGGGAACGGATCCGTTTTCAAAGGCACAATATGGTGCATTTGAAAACGGATCCGTCCCCCATTGACTTTTAATGTAATTCAAACAGATCCGTTTTGACTTTGACATTTTTTTAAAAGCTAATGCAAACGGATCCGTTCTGAACG
This sequence comes from Bufotes viridis, assembly GCA_033119425.1. NCBI lineage: Eukaryota > Metazoa > Chordata > Amphibia > Anura > Bufonidae > Bufotes > Bufotes viridis. The sequence goes on from CM065590.1 coordinate 13,568,696, forward strand.
GATACAAACGTTTGCATTATAGGTGCGGATCAGTCTGTGCAGATAAACAGACGGATCCGCACCAACGCAAGTGTGAAAGTAGCCTAACTTGTACTTGGCTGGTGCAAATCTTAGAATGTTTGTCATACATGTTATCTAAGAACAATGCCTCTCCCGTTATCAGAGCCTTTACTATTACCTTATCCCCTAAAAAGAATTTATGACAGAAATTAGCTTTTCTCGCTGTTGTAAACGCAATGGACATTGAGGTCAGATTACAGATAGCAGGTCTATGGATGGGATGGGGGTGAGTGAGTCATACACTTATGTGATCAGGGAGAAGAGTGGAAGATCTAATGTAGTGCAGAGAGATAACTGGTGATAAATTTCATGTACAAGACAATGGTCTGATATAGTGTTATTCTTATATTTATGCAAATAATAACATATTCTAGGCCAGGGATCTGCAACCTCTGGCACTCCAGCTGTTCTGAAACCACAACTCCCAAAATCCTCCTTTCACTTCTGTGGGAGTTAAAAGAACAGCCAAGTAAGCTTGCATGCTGGGAGTTGTACTTTCACAGCAGCTGGAGTGCCGATGGTTGCTGATCCCTGTTCTTGAAAGTTATCTGATAACTTACACAGAGTTTAAATGTTGATGTAAGAAAATGTGGAGCTGGTGGCATTTTGCATAAAAATCTCAAATAATATCTTTACAGAGAGGTTGCAAAAGCCACATAAAACCCTCGTTATGTCAACCTATCAGCATATCAGCGGTGCTCAGAAGCGTAAAAAGAAGAGGGAAGAGGAAATGAAGAGTAAAAAAATGGCTAAAATTAGTACCTACTTCTCTGCTCCTAAAAGTATGGGTCTAGTGCCCCTACTGACATAGCATCAGCTGAAGATAAGACAACTTTAGAACTGGCTGATGTGAATGTCGCAGGAGCCCAGGTAGAGGAGGATGCCCAGTCCAGCACATCTTCTGCCCATGCTGACATAGCATCAGCTGCAGAGAAGACAACATTAGAACCGGCTGATGGGAATGTCGCAGGAGCCCGGGTAGAGGAGGGTGCCCAGTCCAGCACATCTTCTGCCCATACTGACATAGCATCAGCTGCAGAGAAGACAACATTAGAACCGGCTGATGTGAATGTGACAGGAGCCCAGGTAGAGGAGGATGCCCAGTCCAGCACATCTTCTGCCCATACTGACATAGCATCAGCTGCAGAGAAGACAACATTAGAACCGGCTGATGTGAATGTCGCAGGAGCCCAGGTAGAGGAGGATGACCAGTCCAGCACATCTTCTGCCCATACTGACATAGCATCAGCTGCAGAGAAGATAACATTAGAACCGGCTGATGTGAATGTCGCAGGAGCCCGGGTAGAGGAGGATGTCCAGTCCAGCACATCTTCTGCCCATACTGACATAGGATCAGCTGCAGAGAAGACAACATTAGAACCCGCTGATGTGAATGTCGCAGGAGCCCGGGTAGAGGAGGATGTCCAGTCCAGCACATCTTCTGCCCATACTGACATAGCATCAGCTGCAGAGAAGACAACATTAGAACCGGCTGATGTGAATGTCGCAGGAGCCCAGGTAGAGGAGGGTGCCCAGTCCAGCACATCTTCTGCCCATACTGACATAGCATCAGCTGCAGAGAAGACAACATTAGAACCCGCTGATGTGAATGTCGCAGGAGCCCGGGTAGAGAAAGGGGTCCAGTCCAGCACATCTTCTGCCCATACTGACATAGCATCAGCTGCGGAGAAGACAGTAGAACCCAGAGATGAGAATGTCGCTGGTGAATGTGCTAGGGATATCACCTTAGTACAAGACCCTACTGAAGATCAACCATTTCATACAGTTCTTCTGCCAGCCACATTTTAGATGCAGCTGTTTCTGAGATTTACGTCACTGATAGGGCTAATTATCCTGTGACTGTTTCTGACCCTAAAGTCAAGAGATTCATTATCTCACATGGACCTTGCAGACCTCCCGGTCCTTTATCTAGAGATAACGATAGTGACAGAAGATGTTTTTCTGTCAAATATTATAACAGGATTACCCAAACAGTACTCAAACTACCTGTCACTTGGTAATGCTATTCGCCGAAGCTCAATGCTGTGTATTGTGAACCATGCTGGTTGTTTGGTGATCGGAAAAAGCAGGGTTTCGAACCCGCATGGGCCAAGGGTATTAGTAAGTGGAAAAACTTAAGTAGAAAAATTCAAACTCATGAGAGCTCCAATTCCCACATTGAAGCGCGTATGGTATATGACCAGTGGAGAAAAAAGGTACTGTTGATGAGGAACACGAAAGGCAAATAATTCAGCAAAAAAACTTTTGGAGGCAAGTTCTACAAAGAATTGTAAACGTGACATTAACCATATCAATGGCTAATCTACCATTCCATGGGCATCGAGAGCCTTAAGGTGAGCTTAACAATGGTAATTTTCTGTGCATAGTTCAACTTTTAGCAGAGTACGATCCCATTCTACAAGAACTAATTCAAATGCCACAAAGAACAATAAAATTTCTCAGCCCCAAAATCCAAAATGAGATAATCCAAATTCTTTCACAGCAAGTACAAAAGGAAATAGTGTCAGAAATTCAACAGGCACAATTCTATTCTGTCATCATGGATACTACACAAGACATCAAAAAAGTTGATCAACTAAGTGTCCTTTCACACTGGCGTTTTTCTTTTCCGGCATAGAGTTCCGTCCTCGGCGCTCTATGCCAGAAAAATCCTGATCAGGATCATCCCCATGCATTCTGAATGGAGATAAATCCGTTCAGGATGCATCAGGATGTCTTCAATTCAGGACCGGAACGTTTTTTGGACGCAGCAAATACCGCAGCATGCTGCACTTTTTGCTCCGTCCAAAAATCCGGAACACTTGCCGCAAGGCCGGATCCGGAATTAATGCCCATTGAAAGGCATTAATCCAGATCCGGCCTTGAGCTAAACGTTGTTTCGGCGCATCGCCGGATCCGATGTTTAGCTTTTTCTGAATGGTTACCATGGCAGCCAAGACGCTAAAGTCCTGATTGCCATGGTAAAGTGTAGTAGGGAGCGGGGGAGAAGTATACTTACCATCCGTGCGGCTCCTGGGGCGCTCCAGAGTGACCTCAGGGCGCCCTACACGCATGAATCACGTGATCGGAAGGATCACGTGATCCATGCGCATGGGGCGCTCTGACGTCATTCTGGAGCGCCCCAGGAGCCGCACAAACTGTAAGTATACCGCTCCCCCACTCCCCACTACTACTATGGCAACCAGGACTTTAATAGCGTCCTGGCTGCCATAGTAACCTGAAAGCATTTCGAAGACTGATCAGGATCCTGATCAGTCTTCTAATGCTTTCAGGCGACTTGCGTTATGACGGATCCGGCGGGATGGAAGTGCCTGCCGGATCCTCAGAACGCAAGTGTGAAAGAGGCCTAAGCCAGGTATTCCAGTATGTTTCTGTTGCTAGAGATGAGAACAGCAGAGCAACCAGTGTGAAAATTAATGAAGTTTTTTGGGGATTTCATGCTGTGAAAGATCATAGTGCTGCAGGCATAGAAAATGATATCAAAGCCTGCATAGAGAGTAAAGGTCTAACATTACAGAAGTGTCGTGGCCAGGGGTGCGATGGAGCAGCAACAATGAGTGGCATATACTCAGAAGTACAGGCACGAATTTTACAAAAAGAACCAAATGCTCTTTATGTGCACTGTGCAGCACACAACCTCAATCTTGTACTGCAAGATGCAATGGCAAACATCAAATTTATATGATATTGTGCAGATCATATATACATTTTTTGCAGACAGTATTAGACGTGGGATGTACTTTGCTCATTCAGTACAGAATCAAGCGTGACATTGAAGAAGCTGTGCCCTAATCGCTGGTCATCACGCTATGAATCCCTGTTTGTGTTACGTTTCTGTTTAAATAAAGAAAGAGAAGAGGCAGCACTGATAAAAAAGAAAATGGAGTCATATGGGTTCATATTTTTAGTTGTTGTCCAAACAAAAATTCTTGAAAATGTTAACGCAGTTTCAAAAGTTCTGCAAGCTAAAAACATGGACTTGTCTAAAACATCCACTTGAATCAAAAATGTTGCAGACACTCTGGTCCAATTCCAGAATCAGTTTGAGGAAGCAAAACAAACTGCGACATCACTTGCACAACAGTGGGGCATCTCACCGGAATTTCAAAAGAAACGGATCCCCAAAGTCAAGCGTCATTATCATGAATTGGCAGTAGATGAGCGATTAAATGATGCAGAAAAACATTTTAAACTGACAGTTTTTTTACCCCTGTTTAGATGTAATAACTAGAGTTGAGCGAACTTGTGTTTTAAGTTCGGCATCCAAAGTTCGGGTTCGGGTTATCCAAGCATCCCGTTATGGATTCCGCTACCACGGACCATAACGGCATTTGGAACACGGGGTGAAGGACCTGGGGTGACGTCACCGTCATGTGATCAGTGCAGGGGGCGTGGCTCAGTACTGGATTGGATAAGAGGTCATAGGCTACCACCTCTTATCTAATCCAGTACTGAGCCACGCCCCCTGCACTGATCACATAAGGATGACGTCACCCCAGGTCCTCCGTGTTGTCCAAGGTTCGGGTTCATTGAAGAATCCTCTTATGGATTCCAAATGCCGTTATGGTCCGTGGTAGCAGAATCCATAACGGGATGCTTCGATAACCCGAACCCGAACTTTGGATGCCGAACTTAAAACACAAGTTCGCTCAACTCTAGTAATAACATCTCAGCTTCTAAACAGGTTTAATGGAATAGATCAGGTTCTTGGCCGTTTCAACATTATTCAGCCCACGATGCTTTTATCTGCTTCAGATGATGAGCTCTTTAATGCTGCATCAAATCTGCAACAAATCTTCCAGGAACATTTAACAAGCACTTTCCCTGGCCAGCTACTAAGTTTTTGATCTGCATTAAAAGAAGAGATCCTTAAGACATCCTTTGTCAGTGACCTTGCTCATCTCCTTTTAGTCGACAACAGTGCACTGTCATCCACACTTTCAGATGTGTGTGTAGCCTTGCTACTATTCTTAACGCTACCTGTGACAGTAGCAAGTGCTGAAAGATCCTTTTCAAAGATGAAATTACTAAAAAACTACTTGAGGAGTACTATGTCTGAACAGAGGCTTTCTGGACTTGCAGTGCTAAGCATTGAAAATGAGAGAGCTAGGAAACTAGACTTAGGCAGCATTGTGGACACGTTTGCAGAACTGAAGGCGCGCAGGCGTGTGTTATAAGAAACGGTCTTCTGTGTAAGTGTAAAGTTGTTTTGGAGGTTTAAAGTTTCAGCAGTTGACCGTTTCCTGCTAAGTAACCAAAAAGTTTTACTAACAGTTTCTTTAGTGGAATTGCATATATTTCCAGTTTAAAGTAACATTCCTGAAAGAGTGTCACTTTTCATACTGTGAGGATTGAATAGATACTGTGATACCTCTCAAATGATTATCTTGGGGAGTGGTGTTCTCTTAGAATAATAATAAAAAGGTCAGTATGCATAATGTAACAAGAAATGTGGTTTGGATAAAGGGGTGGTCTTCTAATTGAGTTGGTCTTTTGGAATGGTTTCACTATATATTCAATTCTTACCTCTGTAAAGCTGACCATACACATTAGATCTGGTGAACGCTGGTTTCACAGACAGAGCAATAACCCTTTTAGTCTATATTGGCTGTTGTTCAAACTTCCATACATGTTCAATGAAACAGGTCCAAAAATATCTTTCATGGAATGTTCTTTCAAAGAAAGAGCTTTCGTTCACAAACAGTCTTTCCTTGAAAAAAAGATCTTTTTGCTGACGACATCGGCATTGAACACTCATTTTCTACAGTTGTTCCCCTAAAACTGTTGGTCATTGTTAAATTTCACCTGAGGATCATTCATTTTCATAGATATTGTCAATTTTGATCAAGTGTAACAAAATATGTATGGTCACCTTTGGATTTTATTAGCTGCCCAAATGTTTGACCAGTTTGAGGGTCTGGACAGGTTTTTAAAGGCACAAACTAAATGTTGGTTTCTTTTCTCTAGGTTGCAACGCCATTGACTTTGGTTTCAAGTTCTGTTTATGTTAATGTAAGTTTTACATACATTGTTTGAACCAATCTTATAATTTCTAAATGTAGAAGAAACAGAATTGTATATGCATATGGATGAGTTATATTTCCTGTTTTTGTGTCACTAGATTGATTTGTTGTTGCACTTCTACGTGTTTACCATTGAAATACATGTGTGAATGACAGAGATGGTCCTCTCCTGGTTCTTTTGGTTTCTGGTAAGTTTTTTGTTGCATTATATATGTGTGTAGAATTTAGTATATTTCTAAATGTCTGTTATACTTTCAAATTTAAATGCTACATTTTATGTGAGAATAAATATTTCTTTTTTGTTATTTAGGTTGTAGTTATATTTTTCAAGTTGGAACAATCAATCTAGAAGAGATGCAGACAAGAAACTTCTGATTTCATTTGTCGTGTTTCAGGTAAGTTTTAAAAAAAATATTTTGCCTTTTATTATTTATGCAGTAATTTTATTGTACTTATAACAATTTGAAGAGCATGTCATCTCTTCTGACACTATATCACTTTAGTAAACAAATTTATTACCAACAATATAACATTTGTTGAACATTATTTCTCTTAACTCTGCTTTGTGCAATTTCCCTGTTATTCTAAGCTTCTGAGTTTCTGAGTTCATTGTCAGTTGGGTACGTCCCTACAATCTGAGACTACATCAGGCGGGATAGAAACACATCCCTAATCTCGTAAATACAGTTGCCAATGAACTTAGAATAACAGAGGAATTATACAATGCAAAGTTGTGAGCAAAGATGATCCAGAATTGTTTGCAACACGCAGTGTAATTAATAAAACAGACATGTCCGGTGTGGTCATGGGTCCGATTTCACAAAGGGTTACAGGAAAAGAAGGGAGGGAAATGTAAAGTTCGCCAAAGGCAGTGATACAATTCTCTATATCAGGGATCATCAACCTCTGGCACTCCAGCAGTTCCTAAACTATTATACCCAGGATGCTTAGTTCACTTCTATGGGGGTTACAAGAACAGCTTAGCTAGTGTGCATGCTGGGAGTTGTAATTTATCTGCAGTGAGAGTGTCAAAAGTTGATGATCCCTGCTCTATATAATGAAACATAAATACATACACAATAAATTTATGTATTATGTATATTTAAAATTATCTTTATCTAAACAGAGAGAATTTCCACAACTTGAAATGCTGTGGCTGGGAAGGTTCTTCGGAAGTCCAAAGCTTATCAAGATTTTAGTATCTTTTTAAAGGAATCTGTAACAGTAAAAAAGTACAACAAAGTCTTGGAAAGTTCAAATGTTTTGTTCCTGGCAATAAAGAGTTTTTAGTATTAGTTATAAGTATTTCAGCCTTTGAATCTTTTTTTAGCTCCCACATGTATGGGGGCTATAAAGGATGCGTGAGGGGGGGAGGATGGGGGTGATCTTGACTAGTCACAGGAGTGTGGGGCGACATGGGAGGAGGGTTAAGAATTTGACAGAGGCCCCACAACAGTATTATACAATGATACTACATGACAGACAATGTGTGTGTGTCTATATATAGATATATATATATATATATATATATATATATATATATATATATACAGTTGTGTTCAAAATTATTCAGCCCCCAATGCTATAAAGGGTTTTAGGGAATTTAGTGTACATTTGTAATTGTGTTCAGAATGAAATCTTACAAGGACTTTTTAAAGAACCAAATGCAACTAAAATGACATCAATTATTTTTGTAATACAGTATTAAATGTTTTTTTTTTGTGATTTCTTCATTGACACAATTATTCAACCCCTTAAAGACGACCACTCTTAAGAACAGAGGTTCATTCAAGTGTTTTCGATCAGGTATTGAAAACCCCTGTGGATGTCAAGGAGCAGCAATCAAGCATAATAAGCACCAATTAGGCCGATGTAAAATGACTGTGATACTCAGCTCCTTCTAGACATTTACTGGTGTGTTTACAGACATGGTGAAGTCAAGAGAATGGTCCAGGAAGACAAGAGAAAGGGTGATTTCTCTTCACAGGAAGGGCAATGGCTATAAGAAGATTGCAAAGATGTTAAACATACCCAGAGACACCATAGGAAGCATCATTCGCAAATTCAAGGCAAAGGGCACTGTTGAAACGCTACCTCGTCGTGGCAGAAAGAAGATGCTGACTTCGACTGCTGTGCGCTACCTGAAGCGCAAAGTGGAGAAAAGTCCCCGTGTGACTGCTGAGGAACTGAAAGAAGATTTGTCAGATGTGGGTACTAAAGTTTCAGCTCAGACAATAAGGCGCACACTGCGTAATGAAGGCCTCCATGCCAGAACTCCCAGGCGCACCCCCTTGCTGTCTCCAAAGAATAAGAAGAGTCGACTGCAGTATGCCAAAAGTCATGTGGACAAACCACAAAAGTTTTGGGATAGTGTTCTGTGGACTGATGAAACAAAATTTGAACTGTTTGGGCCCATGGATCAACGCTATGTTTGGAGGAGGAAGAACAAGGCCTATGAAGAAAAGAACACCTTGCCTACTGTGAAGCATGGCGGGGGGTCAATCATGCTTTGGGGCTGTTTTGCTCCAGGTACAGGGAAGCTTCAGCGTGTGCAAGGTACCATGAATTCTCTCCAGTACCAGGAGATATTGGATGAAAATGTGATGCAGTCCGTCACAAACCTGAGGCTTGGGAGACGTTGGACCTTTCAACAGGACAATGATCCCAAGCATACCTCCAAGTCCACTAGAGCATGGTTGCAGATTAAAGGCTGGAACATTTTGAAGTGGCCCTCGCAGTCACCAGACTTAAATCCGATTGAGAACCTCTGGTGGGACTTAAAGGAAGCAGTTGCAGCGCGCAAGCCTAAGAATGTGACTGAACTGGAGGCTTTTGCCCATGAAGAATGGCCGAAGATACCCGTAGATCGCTGCAAGACACTTGTGTCAAGCTATGCTTCACGTTTAAAAGCTGTTATAACTGGAAAAGGATGTTGTACTAAGTACTAAGATTGAATGTCACTAGGGGGTTGAATAAAACTGATAATGATGTGAGCACAGAAAAGACATTTGTGGTTATTTCATTATAAATGTTATGTTATATTTGTCTGACTTACAAGGGCCTCTTTGATTTAATTGTAAACAAGATGACTGAAATGATCAAAATCAATGTCAAACTGGCCAAAACACTCAATTTCAGTGGGGGTTGAATAATTTTGAACACAACTGTATATATATATATATATATATATATATATATTTATTTATTTATTATATAGGAAAAGGATGGCGTGGCCTCCTGGTCTGGTTAGATCGTTACTTGCCAAAGGAGTGGGGTTTACACAGGAGGAGGGAGGTGCGAAGTGCACTGGAGGGGCCCTTACAAAAATTTGCTGTGGGGCCCAGTCACTTCTAGTTACGCCCCTGATGCCTTCTATTGGCATGGCTGTGATTGGCTAAGTGACCCAGCCTCTATTTAAGCTGTAGTCACGTAGCGCCGCACGTCACTCTGCTCTTCTCAGTGTAGGGATAGGATGCTGCTGCTGCTGTGAGGGAGAGATTAGGGAAGAATTCTGTTGAACTTGGTGGTGTTAAATCTTCAAACTACAGCAATTATTGAGGGTGCTATGCTACATATTTGTACCCAGCCCTGAGCCCAGTGATACTGCTAAATTATTTTTAATCCAACTGTTACTGAATCCAACTGCAGTGTCCGTGGAACTGCATGTGACCTGCATGTGTGTCAGCCTGCCAGGGACATCAGTCAAATTATTTTTTGGTGGCTCAGTGGAGGAAAAACTCATTTTTTCTGGCAGGTCAGTTCTCCCTACATAACCTATTTTATAATTTAGGGGTGACATAGTGTTTGTTAGTTGTACTAGTACAGCATAGTGCTGTAGTTGGGGGAATAAACCCGTACTGTCGTACCACAGAGCACGTTTGCATACACCATTGAAAAACCTATTTTAAAATTTTGCGGTGACATAGAGCATTTCTGTAGTTGGAGGAATAAACCCGTACTGTCGTACCACAGAGCACTTTTGCATACAACCCTGAAAAAACTATTTTATCATTTTGCGGTGAAACACTGCATTTCTGTAGTTGGGCGAATAAACCCGTAGTGTTGTGCCACAAAGCACGTTTGCATGCAACTCAGAAAAACCTGTTTTATAAGTTAGCAGTGCCATACTGCATTCCGGTAGTTTGTTGCAAAAAACACTGGTTTTGTGCTACATAGCAGATCTGAGGCCTACAATGTATTTCAGTCATTTTAAGTAACCTGTGGAACTCCGAATTTACATAGTTGGTTGCAAAAACACCGGTTTCGCGGTAGATAGCATATTTGCGGTGTACGCTGCGTTTCTGACACTCAAATTAAACCGTTAACCTCTGCTGTTACCTTGTTGGTTTGAAAAATCAAATTTTTGTTGATAGTGAAGTAATTGTATTGAATTTTTCCGTTACACTGTTGTGTGACCTAAACAAATGCATTCTGTTTATGACACGGGCACTGCTGTACTGTTAGTGAACTTAATTGTTGACTTTTGGCAGTTAAATTGAACCAGAGATAAACAATCTGTTTGGTGGGTGAACGCAAATAATGAGGAGAAAATAAAATAAGGGATGTCGACATAGTCATGGTTGTGTTGGTTAAGCTCCTGTTGCTCGGAGAGGACGTGGCCTGAATGCAGAGAGAATGCAGAGCTCCTGTTGCTGGGAGAGGACCTGGCCTGCTGCGCTATTTGGTAGGCCCAAATGCCGCTCTACCGATGGTGATGCCCGAACAAGTACATGCAATAGTAGATTGGGTGGCTGACAGTGCCTCCAGTTCCTTCACAGTATCTCCCACCCAGTCCTCTGCAGAAAGTTCAGAGTTGGCACCTGCAGCCCATGCCTATCGGTTTTTCCCCCTTACCCTCTTGCAAATCAGCAAATCAGCCAAGCAGTCTGAGCTCCAAGTCATGCAGCAGACTCTTATGCTTTTTGATGACTCTGCTGGCAGGATTTCCCCGGCCCATCCACCTAGCCCTGCCCCAGAAGTGGAAGACATTGAATGCACTGATGCCCAACCACTTATGTTGCAGGATGAGGACATGGGAAGACCGCCGCAACACGTTTCTGATGATGACGAAACACAGGTGCCAACTGCTGCGGCTTTCTGCAGTGTGCAGACTGACGAGGAGGACAGGCGTCAAGAATGGGTGGAAGATGATGTGGAGGATGATGATGTCTTAAACCCCGACTGGACTCAAGTTTATGCTAGTAACGTGTGCAGTTCTGAGGAAGAGCCGGCAAAAGCACAGCAAAAGGGGGAGCAGGGTGCAAAAGTGGAGAGGCCATCTCTGAGACAGTACACCTGCTACTGCACACCAAACCAGCTCCAAAGAGTTCATTTGCGTGGCAATTCTTCACACAATGTCCTGACGACAAGACAAGAGTGGTTTGCACGATGTGCCATCAGAGCCTGAAGTGAACGTTCTAAACCTGAGCACGACCTGCATGACCAGGCATCTATATGCAAAATAGGAGTGTATTATAAACCACCTAATATACCAGAGTCCACAGAAAATCTATTACTAAACGAGATAGACGAGGCGGCAAATCATAATGAAGTCGTTATCATGGGGGACTTCAACTACCCAGATATAGACTGGGAAACTGAAAGCTGTACATCCCAAAAAGGAAACAGGTTCTTGGCAATAGCCAAAGACAATTTCCTTTCCCAACTGGTTCAGGACCCCACTAGAGGGACGGCCATACTGGACTTAGTATTAACCAATAGACCTGATAGAACAACAGATGTGCAGGTTGGGGGACACCTGGGAAATAGTGACCATAAAGTTATAACCTTCCAATTATCCTTCAAACTAGAGTTTCTAAAGGGAGGAACAAAAATACCAAACTTCAAAAAAGCAAAATTTAGCCTACTAAGCGAGGCCATAGGCCTAAATAACTGGGACAAAGTCCTCAAAAATAAAAATACAACCATAAAATGGGAGATTTTTAAAAGCATTGTAACATCTAATTGTGAGAGGTACATACCTATAGAAATAAAAGGCTAAGAAACAATAAGAAACCAATGTGGATAAATGGAACCGTAAAGAAGGCAATAAATGACAAAAAGAAAGCATATAAATCGCTAAAACAGGAGGGGAGTCAGGAAGCTCTGATAAACTATAAGGAAAAAAATAGAATATGTAAAAAACTAATAAAATTTGCCAAACTAGAGACCGAGAGATTAATTGCCAAAGAGAGTAAAACTACCCCTAAAATGTTCTTCAATTATATAAATAGTAAAAAATATAAATCTGAAGGAGTCGGCCCTCTACATAGCAATGAGGGGGGTGTTGCCGAGAGCGACGAGGATAAAACAAAACTATTAAATATTTTTTTCTCTACTATATTCACTGAGGAAAATAAACTGTCAGATGAAATGCAGAATGTAAAAGTAAATCCCCCATTAAAAGTGCCCTGTCTGACCAGGAAGAAGTACAACAGCGACTTAAAAAGATTAAAATAGACAAATCGCCAGGACCGGATGGCATACACCCCCGTATCCTAAGGGAATTAAGTGATATCATAGCCAGACCATTATTTCTGATATTTACGGACTCTATAATAACAGGGAATGTTCCACAGGATTGGCGCATAGCAAATGTGGTGCCAATATTCAAAAAGGGTCCAAAAACAGAGCCTGGAAATTATAGGCCGGTAAGTTTAACATCTATTGTTGGTAAACTGTTTGAAGGGTTTCTAAGAGATGCTATTTTGGAGTATCTCAATGAAAATAAGCAAATAACGCCATATCAGCATGGCTTCATGAGGGATCGGTCATGCCAAACAAATTTTATCAGCTTCTATGAGGAGGTAAGTTCTAGACTTGACAGCGCGAATCAATGGATGTCGTATATCTGGACTTCTCCAAAGCATTTGACACCGTACCTCATAAAAGGTTAGTATATAAAATGAGGATGCTCGGACTGGGAGAAAATGTCTGTATGTGGGTAAGTAACTGGCTGAGTGACAGAAAACAGAGGGTGGTTATTAACGGTAGATACTCAGATTGGGTCACTGTAACTAGTGGGGTACCTCAGGGGTCAGTATTGGGCCCTATTCTCTTCAATATATTTATTTTATCTTGTAGAAGGCCTGCACAGTAAAATATCTATTTTTGCAGATGACACTAAACTGTGTAAAGTAATTAACACTGAAGAGGACAGTTTTCTGCTACAGAGGGATCTGGATAGATGGAGGCTTGGGCAGAAAAATGGCAGATGAGGTTTAGCACTGACAAATGTAAAGTTATGCACATGGGAAGGAATAATGCAAGTCACCCGTACATATTAATGGTAAAACACTCGGTAACACTGACATGGAAAAGGATCTAGGAATTTTAATAAACAGCAAATTAAGCTGCAAAAACCAGTGTCAGGCAGCTACTGCCAAGGCCAATAAGATAATGGGTTGCATCAAAAGGGGCATAGACGCCCGTGATGAGAACATAGTCCTACCACTTTACAAATCACTAGTCAGACCACACATGGAGTACAGTGTACAGTTCTGGGCTCCTGTGAACAAGACAGACATAGCAGAGCTTGAGAGGGTTCAGAGGAGGGCAACTAAAGTAATAACTGGAATGAGGGATCTACAGTACCCTGAAAGATTATCAAAATTAGGGTTATTCACTTTAGAAAAAAGACGACTGAGGGGAGATCTAATAACTATGTATAAATATATCAGGGGTCAGTACAGAGATCTGTCCCATCATCTATTTATCCCCAGGACTGTGACTGTGACAAGGGGACATCCTCTGCGTCTGGAGGAAAGAAGGTTTGTACACAAACATAGAAAAGGATTCTTCACTGTAAGAGCAGTGAGACTATGGAACTCTCTGCCTGAGGAGGTGGTGATGGTAAGTACAATAAAGGAATTCAAGAGGGGCCTGGATGTATTTCTGGAGCGTAATAATATTACAGGCTACAGCTACTAGAGAGGGGTCGTTGATCCAGGGAGTTATTCTGATTGCCTGATTGGAGTCGGGAAGGAATTTTTTTCCCCATAAGTGAGGAAAATTGGCTTCTGCCTCACAGGGTTTTTTTGCCTTCCTCTGGATCAACTTGTAGGAAACAGGCCGAACTGGATGGACAAATGTCTTTTTTCAGTCTTATATACTATGTTACTATGTTACTATGTTGCAGTGGAGCAAACACCTTAAAAACCAAGAAGCTCCTCCTGCTTCCTCTTCTGTTGCTGTCTCTGCCTCTTCCTCCACCGCTGGAGTCACAGTGGCACCTGCCACCCAGCAAACAGAGGATGTGCCACCAACACCACCACCTCCGTCATCATCACCAAGCGTCTCCACCATGTCACACGCAAGCATTCAGCTTTCCTTCTCCTAAACACTGGCGAGAAAGAAGAAATACCCACCTACCCATCCTCGATCCCTGGCACTGAATGCCAGCATCTTAAAATTACTGGCCTTTGAAATGCTGTCATCCTGTCTGGTGGAGACGGACTGTTTGAAACAGCTGATGGCTGTGGCTGTCCCACAGTACTTCATTCCCAGCCGCCACTACTTTTCTAGATGAGCCGTCCCTTCCCAGCACAACCAAGTGGAGGATAAAATCGAGTGTGCACTTCGTAACGCCATTTGTGGCAAGGTCCACATAACCACAGTTAAATGGACCAGTAAGCACGGGCAGGGACGCTATATCTCCTTAACTGCACACTGGGTAAATGATAGCGGATGTCCTTCCAACACCGAGGATCGCAGGGCATTATTCTTTGCCTTCTATTGTATCCTCCTCTTACTCCGCTTCCTCCTCCTCCTCTTCTACCTCATCCGGTCAGCGAAAGACCTTCACCACCAACTTCAAGACAACTAGGGGTAAACTAATTTACAGCATTAAAACTAATGTCTTTGGGAGACTAACCCCACACTGCACAGGAGCTGTGGAGGGGCATAGAAGAACAGACCGATGAGTGGTTGCTGCCAGTGAGCCTCAAGCCCGGCCGGGTGGTGTGCGATAATGGGCGAAATCTCATAGCAGCTCTGGGACTAGCCGGTTTGACGCACATCCCTTGCTTGGCG
>CM065590.1:13584329-13621706 GCA_033119425.1 Bufotes viridis
ACAATACCAATTCTATGTCTCCTAGAGAAAACGCTTAGGGCGATGATGGAAGAGGAGGTAGGTCAGGGCCAGGAGGAGGAGGAGGAGGATGACGGGACGTTTTTAGCACTTTCAGGCCAGTCTGTTAGAAGTGGCTCAGAGGGAGGTTTTTTGCAACAGCAGAGGGCAGGTACAAATGTGGCCAGCCAGGGACCACTACTGGAGGACGAGGAGGATGAGGAGGAGGTGGAAGAGGATGAGGATGAAGCAGGTTCACAGCGGGGTGGCACCCAGCACAGCGCAGGCACATCCCTGGTGCGTGGCTGGGGGGATACAGAGGATGATGACGATATGCCTCCCACAGAGTACAGCTTGTCCTTACCTCTGGGGAGCCTGGCACACATGAGTGATTACATGCTGCAGTGTCTGCGCAACGAAAGCAGAGTTGCCCACATTTTAACGTGTGCTCACTACTAGGTGGCCACCCTGCTGGATCCACGGTACAAAGACAGTGTGCCCACTTTACTTCCTGCACTGGAGCGTGATAGGAAGATGCGCGAGTACAATCGCACGCTGGTAGACGCGCTCCTGAGAGCATTCCCAACTGTCACAGGGGAACAGGTGGAAGGCCAAGGCCAAGGCAGAGGAGGAGCTAGAGGTCGCCCACGCAGCAGTTTCATGGCCAGCTCCTCTGAGGGCAGGGTTAGCATGGCAGAAATGTGGAAAAGTTTTGTCTCCACGCCACAGCTAACTGCCCCACCACCTGATACGGAACGTGTTAGCAGGAGGCAACATTTCACTAACATGGTTGAACAGTATGTCTGCACACAACTCCACGTACTGACGGATGGTTCGGCCCCATTCAACTTCTGGGTTTCCAAATTGTCCACGTGGCCAGAATTAGCATGTTATGCCTTGGAGGTGCTGTCCTGCCCGGCGGCCAGCGTTTTATCTGAACGTGTATTCAGCACGGCAGGGGGCGTCATTACTGACAAACGCAGCCGCCTGTCCGCAGCCAACGTGGACAAGCTGATGTTTATAAAAAGGAACCAGGCATGGATCCCACATGACCTGACCCTCCCTTGTGCAGAGTAGTCCTTAATAACTGCCTTAAACCATGTTGTCTTGTACTTCTGGCCACTTCTTCATTGAAAAATCAATTTTTGAAATTAAGTAGGATCTTGGGGTGCAACCCAGAGTTGAATGAACCTTCCCTCTGTCTGGGTGCCGGGGCCAAAGTACATGAAAGTTTCCTTCTCCTGTGCTGGGTGATATGAATGTTATACTTGTGCTGTCTGACATGTCTCCTTAGTGTGGGTGCAGGGGGACAAAGTCACTGAAAGCGGCCTTCTCCTGTGGTGGGTAATCTAAATGCCTGATTCTCTGCTGTGGGACCTCTCTCCTCCGTGTGGCTGCAGGGGTCAAATTAACTAAAGGTGGCCTACTCCTGTGGTGGGTGATCTGTAAAACTGATGCTTGTGCTATCTGACCTGTGTCCTCTGTGTCGGTGCTAAGGCCTAAGTCACTGAAAGCGGCCTTCTCCTGTGCTGGCTGATATAAATGCCTGAATCTTTGCTGTGGGACCTCTCTCCTCCGTGTGGCTGCAGGGGTCAAATTAACTAAAGGTGGCCTACTCCTGTGGTGGGTGATCTGTAAAACTGATGCTTGCGCTATCTGACCTGACTCCTCTGTGTCGGTGGTAAGGCCTAAGTCACTGAAAGCGGCCTTCTCCTGTGCTGGCTGATATAAATGCCTGAATCTCTGCTGTGGGACCTCTCTCCTCCATGTGGCTGCAGGGGTCAAAGTCTCTAAAAGTGCCCTTCTCCTGTGGTGGTTGATGTGAAACTGATGCTTGTGCTATCTGACCTGTCTCCTCTGTGTCGGTGCTAAGGCCTAAGTCACTGAAAGCGGCCTTCTCCTGTGCTGGCTGATATAAATGCCTGAATCTCTGCTGTGGGACCTCTCTCCTCCGTGTGGCTGCAGGGGTCAAAGTCTCTAAAAGTGCCCTTCTCCTGTGGTGGTTGATGTAAAATTGATGCTTGTGCTATCTGACATGTCTCCTCTGTCTGGGTGCTAAGGCCTAAGTCACTGAAAGTGGCCTTCTCCTGTGGTGGTTGATATGATGCCAGATTCTCTGCTGTGGGACCTCTCTCCTTTGTCTGGATGCTGGGGTCGAAATAATAGTAAGCGACCTTCTCCATTGGTGGGTGATTTGAAGCCTGATTCTGTGCTATGGGACCTAACTCCAATTAATATTGGTTAATTTTTTTTTATTTTATGTTAAGTCATCATTTCCCTATCTACATTTGTTTGCAGGGGATTTACCTACATTTTGCTGCCTTTTGCAGCCCTCTAGCCCTTTCCGGGAGTCTTTAACAGCCTTTTTAGTGCCCAAAAGTTCGGGTCCCCATTGACTTCTATGGGGTTCGGGTTCGGGATGAAGTTCGGGTTGAGTTCGGATCACCAACCCGGACATTTTCCGGAAGTTCGGCCGAACCTCTCGAACCCGAACATCCAGGTGTTCGCTCAACTCTAATCCTAGTATTTCTCCCCATAAATGGCTGTAGTACAAACTAACTTCACCGTAGAACGGCAATTATGACATATATTTTTTTCCCTTTTTTTTCCTTATTAATACACCTCCTGAAAAAATGTAAAACTGTGTAAAATCAATGCAGAACGGCTGATAGGACGTATGTATCTTTCCTATTAATACATCCGGTAAATGGCTGTATGATACAGAACTTGCACCACAATCACAAGCAAGTTTGGCTGGAATTACTGATGTATCATACAGTGCAAACAACCTAAAAGCAGCAGTTTAACTGCAATTAGGATCCCAAATTAGTGCAGCAAGGTGTAATAGAATCACTCCTATTACCCAGGCTGTACACTCTCCTATTGCACCCTGTTCTCCTTTTATAGTGTAGATGATGTCCTTTCCCTATCCCATGACTAATCTTTCCCTGAACTTGTAAATCGTTTTTTAGCACAGTGAACTTTTTTCCACTAAGTACACTGTAAAATGGCAGAATCCAAAATGGCTGAGGATATTTATAGTGCTGTGACATCACAGGGGCTGGCTGGCTGCTGATTGGCTGCATGCATGGCATTGTTGATGATCCCACATTCTCAGAATTCTTTGCTCCATGTCCTAACAAGTGCTGCAGCTATTTTAAGAAAAAATGCAATTTGTTACCACGAAGCAAATCAAGAATTTTCCTGAAATTCTGATCAAATTCCGCTTATTCAACTTCGATTTGCTAATTTCTAATTATAACAGATTTATACTGGGAGGGAAAGTGTTTACTTTTTTATACCAAGTAAATAGGGTGGGTGAATAACTCGTCAGAGTAGTCTACAGGTGTCCACAGGGAAGGTCTCACCGTCACTCCCAGGTACTTTTTGTTATACAACTGGTTACATGTAGAGTTGAGCGAACACCTGGAAGTTCGGGTTCGAAGTCAATGGGGACCTGAACTTTTGGGCACTAAAATGGCTGGAAAATAGCCCTGGAAGGGGCTAGAGGGCAGCAAAAGGCTGCAAATGTTTGTAAATGCCCTGCAAACAAATGTGTATAGGTAAATGACCTAAAATAACATAAAATACAGAAAAATAATAAATGAATGTTCTAAACCTGAGCCCAAGTGAGTGACAGTGACACCAGCCATCCAGCAAACAGATGATGTGTCGGCAACGTCACCACATCTGGCATCGTCACCAAGCATCTCCACCGAATCCCATGGAAGTGTTCAGCTATCAGCTGTCCATCTCCCAAACACTGGAGAGAAAGAGAAATAGAAAGAGGAAGTACCCCCCTA
Source organism: Bufotes viridis (assembly GCA_033119425.1). Taxonomy (NCBI): domain Eukaryota; kingdom Metazoa; phylum Chordata; class Amphibia; order Anura; family Bufonidae; genus Bufotes; species Bufotes viridis. The sequence continues at coordinate 13,588,130 of CM065590.1, forward strand.
CCCACCCCCGATCCTTGGTTTTGAATGCATTGATTTAATAATTCCTGGTCCTTTGAAATGCTGTCATTCTGTCTGGTGGACAGTTTTAAAAACCTTATGGTGGTGGCTGTCCCACAGTACGTGTACAAAATCAGGTGTGCACTGCGCAACGCCATCTGTGGCAAGATTCACATAACAACCGATACATGGACCAGTAAGCACGGGCAGGGACGTTATATCTCTCTTAACAGCACACTGGGTAAATGCAGTGGCGGCTGGGTCTGAGTCGCATAGCATTTTTGTGAATGTCTTTCAGCCCCAGAGGATTGCAGGGCATTTCTCTTTGCCTCCTGTTACCTCCTCCTCCACCTACTCGGCTTCCTCCTCCTCCTCCTTCTCTACCACTCCTTAATCTGCTCAGCGTAACACCTTCACCACTTATGGCTATTTCAAAACTTGTGTTTGTGGGACAAACTCCACACTGTGCAGGAGCAGTGGACAGGCATGGAACAAGAGACCAATGATTGGTTGGTGCCACTGAGCCTCCAGCCCGGCCTGGTGATTAGAGATGTCCCGAATACTTCGCCGGCGAACAGTTCCCTGCGAACATCGCATGTTCGTGTTCGCCGCGGCGGACAAACATGCGCGATGTTCGGTCCGTCCCCAGTACTTCATCATTGAGCAAACTTTGACCCTGTAAATCACAGTCAGCAGACACATTCCAGCCAATCAGCACCCTCCCTCCCAGACCCACCCACCTCCTATCTAAAAGCAAGGACAGCATACATCTTAGATTCATTCTTAAGCTGCAGTGTTAAGCCACATTCACACATCCACAATTTTGTCCGCATCCATTCCGCAATTCAGCGGAATGGATGCGGACACATTCATTGTGAATGGGCCCGGACGTGATGTGGAGAGCACACTATGTGCTCTCCGCTTCCTCATTTGCGGAGCCGAGGCCCCGACCTTCCCGGTTTTGGCACCGAAACATCCAGCCGCGGCTCCGCAAAGGATAGAGCATGTCCTATTCTTGTCGTGCGGACAAGAATAGGCAACTCTATGGGTAGTGGTGGCATGGTGTGTTGCGGATCTGCAATTTGCGGATCCGCAACACACTACGGACATCTGAATGGGGCCTTAGTTAGAGCAGGGAGAGTGGTGCTGCTGATGAATTAATAGGGAAAGCATTAGCTAGGCCAGTGTTCTGTGTCCACTCCAGTCCTCAAAGACTCATCTGTTTTAAGGACAGCATCCTGACAGCACCCCAAAATGCCCTGTTTAGGGCTGGTACATCAGTCTGCTTTTCTTTATTTTTTCTATATGTGGCAGTGGAGCTGCCAGAAGGCCATAGGAAGACCATTCAAGTGGCGTATCTCACCCAGAGAAAGCTGGGTGAGAACAAGAAAGGTTGGGAAAATAGTTTTTCCCACTGTCTGCAGCAGCCAGGCTGGTAATGGGGATAATTATCAGCCAGCTGAGGAGCTTGGATTAATGTGGGTTGAGCTTCTCAATCAGGGCTCCCAGTCTGGGAAAGGAGCAGGCTGTGTCCAGGCCTGTGGGAGCCGGGACCCTCTAACCCTGTGTGTAGGGTAAGCACTGGTGATGTGTCTTGGGGAGCTGGGTGGTAGACCCAGATCCTGATAGAGAGGGAAAGACTGTTTAGTCAGTGGCCAGACGGCCGAGGATTTATTTTTATAATTTCTTTGGGCTGCTGTTGTGACAATAAAGCTGGTCGTGGCCAGTTTGCACCCTAATCTACAGTGGTGGAGTGGCTTCTTGATCTGTGCCAACCGTCTAAGGCGTTAAGACGGTGATCTGGAAGAGCTAAATGACCCCGTGTTGTTACATATGGTGGAGGTATGCTATGGCATGAAAATGGCACATGAAGCTGGGTGCTGCAGAGCAAAAAGGGCAAAACAACAGGGTGCTAAGGGCACCAGGAAGCGTTGTCTGTGCTGAATGCTGCGGGATTGCTGAACAGAAAGTGTCCGTGCTGAAAAGTAAAAAAAACTGTTGGTTGCTAGGGGCAACGACGAGACAGCAGGTGATGCTGAAAGTTGTTTTTTGCTGTGTGGGAAGTTAAAGGGCCGGAAGCTTTGTTTGTCCAGTGGAGCACGTGCTGCTCATAAGCCTGTGGACTATTTTGCTGTGGATCAAGTAAAACTGCTGTAAATTAAAGGGCCAGTGCCCAGAAAAGGGGACTAGTTGCTGACAATTTTTCCTGCTGCCATGGGTCTTATGGAAGAGTACGTCCAGCGGCGCTGGCGCATACAGCAGGGAGAAGAAATGGCCATAGCGATTGGCTATACTAAAAATGAATTGGCAAAATTTGATGTAGAGCGACAGGCTCTGGAGGTCCAGCTGCAGCTGGCCCTAAAAATGGGGTCCTCGACACTGTATGGACCCTGCACAAAGTTCCCCGAGGACGGACGTGTGGCCGGAGTTCCCAAGGAGAAGCAAAGGTGTTCCGTTGCCATGAGCAACCGTCGGGAAGATAAAGAGAAGACAAACGGTGCAATTCTCAGGAGTTCCCATATCCCATGCAACTGTGCACGGATCCCAAAAAGGTGCGGATGGAGTGAACGTCTGGAAAAAGACAGGAGACAAGACCAAGGCGTCTCCCGTGGCAACTACTGCATTGAGGAGAAGGAAGGTGACCATGCTGGAGATATACCTGGACTACCCTTATCTTCCGGGAGTGCTGAGTCAGTGACGACAATTGGTAAGACTGTTCCTGTTATTAATTATGTGGCAGACCCAGTGATGGTGAGCAGGCGGCAGTTGATACCTGCTGGACTGGTGAGCGATAAATTGCCGAGGCGAGGAACTGTCTCGGAAATATGTGACATTGGGAAAAACGCAATGTCTGAACAGGCGGGTAAGCCTGTTGTGATTATTCCCCCAGAGGAATCTGGAGGGGAGAAGGTTTTTGTGTCACTTAAGCTGCCCATGATCAAAGCAAAAAAAATGGGTGGCGCTATGAAAAATAGCAGTCCAGTCCAAACGTTGTTGGACGCAGGAAGCCAGGGGAGCCTGGTACGTGCCAGCATTATGGCTGGGGACTATGTGCTGGACAATTGTGCGGATAAGAAGGACTATCCGATGGTTTTCACTGAGCGTGAGGCTCTAGTGGGAACTGGGACTGATGAACTTGATGTGGCAAATAAAATTATGCATGACATGATGTGGGGCAATAGGGACACTTTTGTAGAAAGTGGTGACGCTCCTGCAGAACCTGTACCTGTCCTTTTAAGTAAAGGTGTAAGGGAAAGGACCATTGAAAACAGTTGTGTAGTTGAAGAGAAAAATTTAAATGTGATGTCATGTGCAAGACATGATGGTGATGATGATGATGATGACGACATGCCTTTTCTCTTACAAAGCGATGGTACCATATTTGCCGAAAAGCATAATGTTATTGTGGATAATGTGAAGGTGCTGCACATAGAAAACAAGTTACTTGAAGTGCCTAATGATATGTGTGACGATGATATACCTGCTCCTTTAAAGGGTGTGATTAGGGAAGAAGCGCCCCCTGCTGGTAAAAATGTGGATGGTATAAAAATGCTAATTGATGTTGAGAGCTCACAACTGAGGGCAACCACTGTGAAAAATGTGCAAGTACATGGGGCAGTCCTAGAGGGTGTACCACACGTACTAGAAGTGGATATGCAGTCTCCACAGGTTTCTATGATTAATAAAATGTCCTAGGTGGGGATTAGCTCATCGGTGCCCCTAGAGGACAGGATTGAGAATGACATGAGCGGTATAGATAACGCAGGTTCTGTGACCGATAGTAACTCGGAGAGAGAGGCTTCCATGTCGAGGTCTTGCCAAACTAAAGTGGTTACTAGTAGCGACCAGATGACTGTTATATCTGACGAGACGAGAGTTCAGTCGGGTGATGTCAGCCTAGTGTCTGAAGCTCCTATCCAGTCAGTCTTGGATGACCTGACAGGACACTACAGCTGCAAACAGGAGGCTGATCTGACTCTCACCACACGGTCCCTAGGTACGATAGAGAAGGGACTAGCTGTCGTCACAGAGTCACTAAAGAAGGCTGCAGAAGGGTCAAAAGAGGAGACCCTGGAAAAGATAAGTGAACTGAAGGGTCTACCGCCTGGTGTCCTGGGGAAGGGAAAAGACTCCAGAAAGACACAAAAGTCTATAGTAGACATCAACAATGGGCTTGAAGAGTCCCTGGGTGGAAATCCCACAGAGTGTCTAAGGAAGAATGGTGGTACTCCTACAACTGCTGTTACGCCAGAACAGAGTGAAGAGCAGCTAGAACAGAAGGCCCAAGAGTGGGGCGCTGCTAACAAGCTGGTGCGAAAAACTAAGAAGACCAAGGCCCTCGCCTTGGCTAGAGCACTTGAAAAGCGCTTAAGGAGCGAGATGAATTGGAGAGGCTGAACAAGCAACTCAGAGCAGAGATGGAAGATCTCAGGAGCTCAAAAGATGAAGTCTATGAGTTGGAGAGGCCTAAGCGTGCTCCTGTGCAGCAGGTGAAAGAAAATGAGATACCTGAAGAAGAAGATCCTCTAAAAGATGCCATGAAGTCAGAGCCCGTTAAGAATGGGTCTGGAGGTGGTGGCGCTGTGGTGCCAGCCGAGGCAGAGAAGAAGATGGAAGATGTATCTGCTGAACCAGATCATGGTGCTGAGGTGGATGCAGAAGCCCAGAAACTCGTGGCAGTGTGTGGCCAGGACCTGGTCATGAAAAACATTCCCTCTGCTGTCAATGCCTTCCATAAAGCCAGCAGTCTGCTGGGGAAGAAATACGGGGGGACCGACGACCAGTATGAGGGTCCTGTCTACTACGATGGGCTGGCTCTCCTGAATCCTGCCCGAAAGGAGAACCATATCCTGGGTGAACCTCTGCAGGGATTGCCAGATGACGACGAGTCTGGTGAAGGCCCTGATGTCCCCAGTACCTCCAACCTTGATGAGAAAGAGGAGGAGGAGTTAAGAATGCAAGTATATGATTCCGTGTCCGAGAAGGATGAGATGGCTAACAAAGTGGATGAATACTCCAAAGGAGTCTCAAAGGCTGAAGAAGCTAAGGCCGTTGAGTTGGAGTGGGAAAAACCCTCAGATGTTTCCCAACGTAGGAGCTTTGACCCTGGAGGGGGCTTAAGTAAAGTGAAAAGTCCTACGGCCTTTATCAGGAGGGGAGGATATGTGGCAGTGGAGCTGCCAGAAGGCCATAGGAAGACCATTCAAGTGGCGTATCTCACCCAGAGAAAGCTGGGTGAGAACAAGAAAGGTTGGGAAAATAGTTTTTCCCACTGTCTGCAGCAGGCAGGCTGGTAATGGGGATAATTATCAGCCAGCTGAGGAGCTTGGATTAATGTGGGTTGAGCTTCTCAATCAGGGCTCCCAGTCTGGGAAAGGAGCAGGCTGTGTCAAGACCTGTGGGAGCCGGGACCCTCTAACCCTGTGTGTGGGGTAAGCACTGGTGATGTGTCTTGGGGAGCTGGGTGGTAGACCCAGATCCTGATAGAGAGGAAAAGACTGTTTAGTCAGTGGCCAGACGGCTGAGGATTTATTTTTATGATTTTGTTGTACTGCTGTTGTGACAATAAAGCTGGTCGTGGCCAGTTTGCACCCGAATATACAGTGGTGGAGTGGCTTCTTGATGTGTGCCAACCGTCTAAGGCGTTAAGACGGCGATCTGGAAGAGCTAAATGACCCCGTGTTGTTACATATATATATATTGCAGATGCCTGCCCGTGTGTGTGTCCCATAGAGTGTACTGTGCCCACCACTCATATCAGGTGGCTTGCAGATAAAAAAGTCATTTAATTTTTACCCTTTAATATAATTGCAGTTGCCTGCCAGTGTGTTTCAGGCCCATAGACTGTACTGTGCCCACTGCCCACCACTCATATAGGGTGTCACAGTACATTGCACGGCTGTGCAGTGACCTAAAATTCAAACGAAGCGGACCAAGCTTTTCCATCTCCCGGTTCCAAAAATCTATTCACTACACCGGCGCTGGCCCTGATAAGGGACAAAACAGAGATTCAACTGATAGGAATAGTACTTATTTAACACTAGTTGCATTGGTGGCAAATTCCATTGCAAGTGCCCAAAATTAGAAGGAAGCGGACAGAGCAAGCTTTTTTCTCTATCTCCCCATGCAAGGATTCAATTCAATACACGTCCCCTGATAGGGGACTTAAAGATTAAAATGGTAAGAATAGTAGTTCACACTATTTGTATTGGTGGCACAGTACATTGCGCGGCGCACGCGCAGTGCCCCAAATTGGAAGGAAGAGGACCGACCAACCATCTTTTTCCATCTCCCAGTTCCTAAAATATATTCCATACACCGGCCCCTTATAGAGGACAAAACAGAGATTAAACTGGTAAGAACAGATTTTTTAAATTAAAAAAAAAGAGGACAGCCTCTGCGGAGCTGGGTATTTTTTGGCCGCGTTACTGAACGCTCATGCACAATGGCTGTAGGCTCATGCGTCCTTTTGCGGAGGTGACAAACCTGGTCAGTCAAACCCAAGGCAACATCATCGACCTCATCCCATATGCGTTTTTTCTGGAGCGTGCCCTGCGAAGAGTGCTGGATCAGGCCATAGATGAGCATGAAGAGGAAGAGTTGTGGTCACCATCATCACCAGAAGCAGCCTTGTCGTCATTGATTGCTGGACCTGTGGCAACGCAGAGAGAGTAGTCTGAAGAAGAGGAGTCAAAGGAGGAAGGTGGCTTTGAGGAGGTGGAAGACCAACCACAGCAGGCGTCCCAGGGGGCTTGTTGTCACCTTTCGGGGACCCTGGTGTTGTACGTGGCTGGGTGGCGGAAGAGACCTTGAATGACATCAGTGAGGACAAGGAACGGGACATGGCTAGCTTGGTATCCAACCTTGTGCAAATGGGGAGTTTGCGGTTGTGCAAAAGGACTGTTTGCTGTTGTTTGCTGTGCGTTAAACGGGAGTTCGGTCTGTCACAGTTTGGTTTGTCACTGTGAAGCAGGCGTATCTCTTACACTACCTGATCGATACAACATCATACCTGATCGTATACACACACTGGATGTTTTAAAGCACGTTATTCCAAACAATTTAGGAATGTTAGGTGATTTAGAGAGGAAAAGACTGTTTAGTCAGTGGCCAGACGGCTGAGGATTTATTTTTATGATTTTGTTGTACTGCTGTTGTGACAATAAAGCTGGTCGTGGCCAGTTTGCACCCGAATATACAGTGGTGGAGTGGCTTCTTGATGTGTGCCAACCGTCTAAGGCGTTAAGACGGCGATCTGGAAGAGCTAAATGACCCCATGTTGTTACATATATATATATTGCAGATGCCTGCCCGTGTGTGTGTCCCATAGAGTGTACTGTGCCCACCACTCATATCAGGTGGCTTGCAGATAAAAAAGTTATTCTAAACAATTTAGGAATGTTAGGTGATTTATGCCCTTTATGAATTATAACCCGACTCTGCGTCAATTACGTAATTTTCCATGGGAGTTTTGCCATGGATCCCCCTACGGCATGCCACAGTCCAGGTGTTAGTCCCCTTGAAACAACTTTTCCATCATTATTGTGGCCAGAAAGAGTCCCTGTGGGTTTTAAAATTTGCCTGCCTATTGTAGTCTATGGCGGTTCGCCTAGTTCACCCGTTCGCGAACATGTGCGGAAGTTCGTGTTTGCCGTTCGTGAACAGAAAATTTTATGTTCGCGACATCTCTACTGGTGATGCGCACTAATGGGCAAAATATAATAGCAGGTCTGGGCCTAGCCGGTTTGACGCACATCCCCTGCCTGCCACATGTGCTGAATTTGGGGTGTAGAAATTCCTGAACACTAGACAGTGAAAATCAATTCAGTTAATCGAACACACACAAACCCCCCTTTCACTCAAACCATTAGGAAACTATTTACAAATTTACTTAAAAACATATTAAAATTACTTCACTATCACCAAAAATTTTATTTTTCAAACCAACAATGTAAAAACAGAAGTTACCGCCGAAATGCAGCGTACATCGCAAATGTGCTATCAACCACAAAACCTGGGTGTTTGCAACCAGCTATGTAAATGCGGAGTTCAAAAGGTTACTTAAAATGACTGAACTACAGGGTAGGCCTCGGATCTGCAATGTATAAATACAACCAGTATTTACTGCTTTGTGAACCAAGAACACAGCTTTTTTTTTTACTAAAACACACTAATGCACTATTTTAGTGCTGAAATTTAAAATAGGTATTTGTACGCTGTATGCACAACTGCTTTGTTGACCAGGAATTCTGTTTTTTTTCACCAAAAATACACTGATGCACTATTTCACTGCTGAAATTGAAAATACGTTTTGGTGCATTTTATGCACAAGTGCTCTATAGCAACCCAATACAGATTTTTGCCCCAGACTACAGAAATGGACTATGTCTCCCCTAAATTATACAAAAGGTAATGTAGGGTACTTGACCTGCCAGAAAAAAAGATCTTTTCCTTCACTGAGCTACCAAAAAGGATTAGACTGATGTCCCTGGCAGGCTGGCACACATGCAGGTCACACTTCCAAGGACACTGAAGTGGCTAAAATGGCCGCCGACCCCCACAGCAACCTGTCCCTACACTGAGATCAGTAGAGTGACGTGCAGCGCTATGTGACTCCAGCTTATAAAGAGGCTGGGTCACATGCTGCACTCAGCCAATCACAGCCATGCTGTTAGTAGGCATGGCTGTGATGGCTTATTAGGGCAAATATGTAAAATGCTTGCTGATTGGCTGCTCTGCAGGCTTTCAAAAAGCGGGAAGAATTGCCGAACAATGGACCAGAACCCGAAATTTTATGAAAATGTTCCGGTCCGTGTTCCGAACATCCTAAAATTTGGTATGAACCCGAACTATACAGTTCAGGTTCACGCAACTCTAGTTACATGCAGAAACACTCCAGTCCCTGTTCAGGTCCATAAGCATGCTAGCATGGAAACTTCTTTTCAGTTTAACTGCTCACATTTAACTTACGGGCAGCGGCGGATTGCCCTATTTTGTATCCTGCGGTCGCACACGTATAAGAGCAGAAGCACTTGTGCTTTTATTATCAGTTGTGCCTTAGAACATAAAAATGATTTCAGGTATTATACAATGTGAGATTCGAACCTAGGAGGTCAACACTGCAAGGCAAAAATTATCATGGCTGAACCACAAAAACAATAATAAAATGGTTAAATTTAAGAAAAAGCAAAATTTTACATGTCAACTACTGCTTTAATACCCTGTGATATTCCTATTAGTAAGCTTTTAACTAATGCTTTGTATTTACATTTCCCAACTGACTTTAACAATTTGGACCCATGAGACGACAGCTAGACATCTCCCTAGGCTTGGCTTTACCTGAGACCTCACCTTTAGTTAGTATATAAATATCTAGACATAATTTCATTAGATATCATATTTATGTGTCTGACAGCTCTGTCACATGACTGTGGTGCTGTGATTTGTCATGTTTTTCACAGAGGAAATACGATACGTGAAGCCTACGTCTAACAATAAATGTCAGGAAGAAGAACCGTCTGATGTTAGTATTGTTAATAAACCTCTATGTGCTAATATTCAATAATGATCCTTTCAAATTGTCTGGAATGTATTGAGCAGAAAGATTTTCAAACTGATTTTCAATAGCTTTGTCTACTACAGTATGATATTTATTTTATAATACATAAATATGCATTTTTATATTTTAAAAAGTAGCAATGTCTTACTAGTTTCTTCCGAAACATATATAAATGACAGAATCTTTGGTGGAATATTTATGTCTAAGGCTGAGTTCACATCACCATTTAGCTTTCCATTCTTCTAAAACAGAACATAAAAAATCAGATCCGTTATTTTGAGCATCAGTATGATCTTAGCATCAGTTAGCACTAAAAAGAATGGATAAGTCTTCTTATGACAATCAGTTATGATCCGTTTGCATCAGTTTATTTCCCTTCCATTAGAGAGCAGTTAGGCCATATCCCATGATAAAATCTATGATAAGATGGTAAATGATTCATCCGTGAAGGTTTCCGTTCCGTGTGTCCGTTTTTTTGCTCTCCGTACAACATCCGTGTTCCACTGACAACTAACAGCTTAAAAATAATTTTCAGTGCATCTACTATAAATGGTCCATGAAACACAGAGGAAACACGAGTGGTATCCATGGTTTCTCCATGATTTTCATGGACCCAAAGACTATAATGGGCGTGATGGATCCATAAACATGGACAAAATAGAGCATGCTTCCGTGCTAAAACCACGGAGCCACAGACAATGCTAAAACACTGATGTATGAATGCACACATTCAAATGAATAGATATGAGTGCTGTTCGTGAAGAACACTGACTTGTGAATAAGGCCTTGTTTTTGATCGGAGAAGAAGTCCTGCAGGCAGTACTTTTTCTCCCGTCATAAATAACTGATCTCTGACAGATTTGACACCAACTGATCATAACTGCTAGTAAAAGATCCATTTTTTTTCTCTTCTTTTGATGGATCACAAATTATTTTATTTTAATTATATTTTTATAAGTTTTCCCATTAATTACAAAAAGAAGTAAGGCAGTAATGAAAAATTGATCTCCTCCATAAATATTGAGTATAAAGGAAAGAAAGAAACCCTTCTTTCTGGTCAATGGGCAGATGTTAACTTCATTGCCCACACCGTGTATCTAAATACTCGGGACTAGGCAAAATGGACTATTGGTAACCACTGGCAACTAGCACGAGGGGCACAGTTGTCCCAATCGATCCCTATCTACTCCCTGGTCTAGAACATGAGTTTGAAACCATTCATCTATTGTGCGTTATTGCGTTTGGAATATTGGAACATGACTATTTGTTCTGTGTGTAGGAGAACAATCAGACTGTGGTCACAGAGTTTATCCTTCTAGGATTTCAGATCAACCAATATTTAAGAATATCTCTGTTCTGTCTTCTCTTTGTGGTTTACTGTGGGACAATATATGGGAATCTCTTGATCATCACCCTGGTGTCCATCAGCAAGAACCTCCACACTCCAATGTACTTCTTCATCTCACAGCTGTCGATCAGTGACATTGTGGTGATCACCGATATTGTCCCCAACATGCTCCACATCCTACTCAATAATGGGGAACCATTACATTTATTGATTGCATCACTCAGTTTTATTTTTTGTGTGCCTCTGAAGCATTTGAGTGCTTTCTTCTTGCTTTGATGTCTTATGACAGGTATGTGGCCATCTGTAATCCACTTCGGTATGCCACCATCATGACAAGTAGACGTTGTGTGATGTTGGTCATCATCTCTTGGTTGCTTGGATTTTCTATTATTTTGATTCACATCATCAAAACTGCAAAACTACATTTTTGTGGACCAAATATCATTGACCATTTATTCTGTGACATTGTTCCCTTACTAGATCTCTCCTGTTCAGAGACCTTTATTATTCATTTGGTGATTTACGTTATGGGAATTCCAACTGTATTAATACCAGCGATGATTATTATAGTGACTTATGCTTACATTGTTTTCGCAGTCTTAAGGATCCCATCAAGTATCGGTAGACAGAAAGCCTTCTCCACCTGTAGCTCCCACCTCATTGTGGTCTCCATATTTTACTGGACAATATTCAGTGTTTATGTTGTCCCAACAAAAGGACTAACACTCTCCATAAGTAAAGTCCTCTCCCTGCTGTATACTGTATTTACGCCTTTTATAAACCCCATTATATACAGTCTAAGAAACAAAGACATTAAGAAAGCCGTGAAGGAAACATTTCGTAAGAGTGGGATGAATGTTCCAAATTGATGTGGTCTGTATGCCACAGCCAAGAGCTTATGGACATTTTATAATGTGGTTTTCCAATAACCAGCATGGCTAGATAGTTAAAATCTTTCATGTCCCCTGCATTTGTTCTCCGGAACAAAATACAATAAAACCAGAATCAGCATAAATTTGAGACTTTAAAGCATAGAATTGAGAAAGGGGCACAAAGTCTACATACTCTACTAATTAGTGTAGTAGTATTCAGAACTGTCTCTGTCAGGTACATAAGTGCACACCTCATATCTACTGTCCTTCCAAGATTTTCTGTTAAAAAATAAAATAAAAAATAATATATATATATATATATATATATATATATATATATACACATATAAACAGTAAATGCCTAAATAGTTAATAAAAAAAAACATTATACACAGGGCCATTGCACTTCTAAATCATAACAAGAAGTATGAGACTGAGATCAGCAAAACTTTTTATATTTTCATTCTACATTGATCTGAACAGTGAAAGTAATGAAAGATAAGTAGAGTTGAGCGAACCCGAACTCTATAGTTCGGGTTCTTACTGAATTTGGTGTGTTCGGGACATGGACCCGAACCGGAACATTTTCACAAAAGTTCGGGTTCGGGTCCATTGTTCGGCGATTTCTTCCCGCTTTCTGAGAAATGCACAGCAGCCACGTCACTCTGCTGATTTGAGCTTAGGGAGAAGATGTTGGTGCTGCGATCAGGGACAGAATAGGGCAGAAATCAGAAGAACCTGTGCTACTTTAATCCACAAGATACAGCAAATAGAGAGGGAGGGAGCTTCAGCAATCCAACATTTCTGTACCCAGCCACTGCAAGGGAAATCTTTTTTTTGTAATCCATCTGTTACTAAGGCGGTGCTCGGCGGCCATTTTAGCCACTGCAGTGTGCTCCATATGTGCCAGCCAGCCAGGGACATCAGCCTAATCCTATTTTGTAGCTCAGTGAAGGAAAAAAACTTTTTTTTCTGGCTGCTCAAGTCCCCTATATTGACTTTTGTATGTTTAAGGGGTGACATAGTCCATTAGTCTAGCCTGGGATCTGTGGTGCCACAGAGCACTTGTGTATACAATGCACTAAACCGTATATTCCATTTCAGCTATCAAATAGTGCATCAGTGTATTTTAGTTAAAAAAAAAAGTGGTCTTCCTGATCCACCAAGCCTATTTTACTCCGCCAAAATATATATTTGACATCTCTGCAGTGAAATTAAGAATCTGTGTAATTTTGGGGGAAAAACCATATTCCTTGCCCACAAAACATTTCTGCATACACCATCCAATGACATATTTTATATTTCTGCAGGGAAATAGTGCTTCTTTGTTTTTTATAGAAAAAAATAAAATAAACGTTATTCAAGGTCCACGAACAGTCTGAAATACCTATTCCAACCACCTATTTTACATTGCTGCTGTGAAATACAGCATACGTGTATTTTCTTGACAAAAAAGTGGAAATCCTGATCCACAAAGCATTTTGAAATACACCGCTTAAATACCAATTTCACATCACAGCTGAGAAATAGTGCATTATTCTTTTTTTGTGTGAAAAAAGAAAAATTGCTGCTTCACAAAGCAGTTGTACATACACGGTATAAATACCTACATTTAATTTACAGCAGTGAAAAACTGCATTTGTGAATTTTGGTGACCAAAGCCGTGACATAGTCCATTTGTCTAGTCTGGGCTCTGTGGTGCCACCGAGCAATTTTGTATACTATGCACTAAACAATATATTAAATTTCAGTTATCAAATAGTCATCCTGATCCACCAAGCCTATTTTACACCGCCAAAATATACATTTGACATTTCTGCGGTAAACTAGAGAATCCAAGTAATTTTGGGGGAAAAAACTTATTCCTTGTCCACAAAACAGTTCTGCATACACCGTCCAATGACATATTTTATATTTCTGTAGGAAAATAGTGCTTCTTCGTTTTTTATAGAAAGATAACTTTATTCAAGGTCCACCAAACAGTCTGAAATACCCATTCCAACCACCTATTTTACATTGCTCCTGTGAAATACAGCATTTTTTAACAAAAAAGTGGAAATCCTGATCCACAGAGCATCTTGAAATACACCGCTTAAATACCGATTTCACATTGCAGCTGAGAAATACTGCATTATTCTTTTTTGTGGGAAAAAAGCAATATTCTTGCTTCACAAAGCAGTTATACATACACGGTATAAATATCGAATTTAAATTTACAGCAGTAAAAAACTGCATTTTGGGGTTTTATTGAAAAAAGCTGTGTTTTAGGCCGAAAAAAAAGTTGTGCATCCGTTGTTTAGATAATTATTTACAATTTATAGCAGTCAAATTCTGCATTTGTGAATTTTGGTGACCAAATCCGTGTTCTGGGTCCCCGAATCTGGTGTCCATATATAGTATAAATATCTACTGTGAATGTACAGCAGTTAAAAACTGAATTTTGGGGTTTTATTGAAAAAAGCGGTGTTTTAGGCCAAAAAAATAGTTGTGCATCTGGAGTATAAATAAATAATTTCAATTTACAGCAGTGAAATACAAATTTTCTGTATTTTATTACAAAAATGCTTGTTCTTGTTCCACAAACCACTTGTGCATACAGCGTGGCAAACAGTTTTTTTACATTTCCGCATAGAAATTTAGTATCAGTGAATTTTGGGCACAAAAAACATAATTTTGGGTCCACAGAGCATTTTTATGACACGGGCACTGCCTTAGTGAACGTAATTGTCGACAAGTGGCCGGTAAATTGACACCGGAGAGAGACCAATCTTTCAGCTTGGTGGGTGAACGCAAATAATGAGGAGAACATCAAATAAGGGACGTGGGCATGGTCGTGGTGGTGTTGGTGGAGCTCCTGTTGCTGAGAGATAACGTGCTCGTTCAGCTCCAACTACCGCTCCAAGTCAAACACTTTCCTCTGGTGCGAGTAGGCGACAAAATCTGCAGCGTTATTTAATAGGCCCAAATTCCGCTCTATGGATGGTGTAGCCAGAACATGTACAGGCGATAGTAGATTGGGTGGCTGACAGTGCCTCCAGTTCCTTCACAGTATCTTCCACCCAGTCCTCTGCAGAAAGCTCAGAGTTGGGTTCTGCAGCCCATGCCCATCAGTCTTCCACCTCACCTCCTTGCAAATCAGCCAAGCAGTCAGAGCCCCAAATCATGCAGGAAAGTCTCATGCTTTTTGATGACTCTGTTAGTAGGGTTTTCCCGGCCCATCCACCTAGCCCTGCCCCAGAAGAGGAAGACCTTGAATGCACTGATGCCAAACCACTTTTTTTGCAGGATGAGGACATGGGAATACCGCCACAAAACGTCTCTGATGATGACAAAACACAGGTGCCAACTGCTGTGGCTTTCTGCATTGTGCAGACCGACGAGGAGGGCAGGGGTCAGGAATGGGTGGAAGATGATGTGGAGGATGATGAAGTCCTAGACCCAGACTGGACTGAAGGTCGTGCTAGTGAGGCGTGCAGTTCTGAGGATGAGGTGGTGGTCGCACAGAGGCAACAGCACAGCAAAAGAGGGAGCAGGGTGCAAAAGCGCAGCAGCCGTTGCTACTGTCCACCGCATCCAGGCACTGAGCACACCAAGGCCTGCTCCAAGGAGTTCATTGGCATGGCAGTTCTTCACACAATGTCCTGATGACAAGACACAAGTGGTTTGTATGTTGTGCCATCAGAGCCTGAAGCGAGGCATAAACAGTCTTAACCTCAGCACAACCTGCATGACCAGGCATCTACATGGAAAGCATGAACTACAGTGGAGTAAACACCTTAAAAACAAGGAACTTTCTCATGCTCCTCCTGCTCCCTCTTCTGCTGCTGGCTCGGCCTCTCCCTCCACCTCTGGCGACCAGCAAACAGAGGATGTTCCACCAACACCACCACATACGACACCATCACCAAGCATATTCACCATGTCACACGGCAGCATTCACCTGTCCATCTCCCAAACATTGGAGAGTAGGAGGAAATATACCCACCTACCCACCCTCGAGCCCTGGCCCTGAATGCCAGCATTTTAAAATTACTGGCCTTTGAAATGCTGTCATTCCATCTGGTGGAGACGGACTGTTTCAAACAGCTGAAGGTGGTGGCTGTCCCCCAGTATGTTGTTCACAGCCACCATTACTTTTCCAGGCGAGCCGTCCCTTCCCTGCACAACCAAGTGGAGGAAAAAAGTCAAGTGTGCGCTGAGCAACGCCATCTGTGGCTAGGTCCACATAATCACAGATACATGGACCAGTAAGCACGGCCAGGGTCGCCATATCTCCCTAACTGCACATTGGGTAAACGTAGTGGCGGCTGGGCCCCAGGCAGATAGCGGTTTGGTTCATGTCCTTCCACCACCTGTTGCTTCATCCTCCAACTCTGCATCATCCTCCTCCTTCTCCTCTTCTACCACCCCCGCATCCGGTCATCGAAAGAACCTCACCCCCAACTTCAGCACAGCCCGGCGTAAACGTCAGCAGGCGATATTAAAACTCATGTGTTTGGGTGACAAACCCCACACCGCACAGGAGCTTTGGAGGGGCATAGAACAACAGACTGATGAGTGGTTGCTGCCGGTGAGCCTCAAGTATGGCCTGGTGGTGTGTGATAATGGGCGAAATCTCGTTGCAGCTCTGGGACTAGCCGGTTTGACGCACATCCCTTGCCTGGCACATGTGCTGAATCTGGTGGTGCAGAAGTTTCTTAAAAACTACCCAGACATTTCAGAGCTGCTGCTGAAAGTGCAGTCTGTATGTTTGCGCTCTTTCGTCGTTCTCACCCTTCTGCTTCTCTCCTGTCTGCGCTGCAGCGTAACTTTGGCCTTCCTGCTCCCCGCCTCATATGCGACATGCCCACCAGGTGGAACTTCACCTTACATATGTTGGAGAGACTGTGCGAGCAGCAGCGGGCAATAGTGGAGTTTCAGATGCAGTATGCATGGGTCAGACGCTCTGCGGATCAGCACCACTTCACCACCAGTAACTGGGCCTGCATGCGAGACCTGTGGACCTTGCTGCTGTATTTGGAGTACTCAACCAACATGGCCAGTGCTGATGACGCCGTTGTTAGCATTACAATACCCCTTCTATGTCTCCTTGAAATAAATATTACGGCGATGATGGAAGAGGATGTGGCACAGGAGGAGGAAGAGGGGGCATTTCACAGGGTTTCAGGCAGGTCATACAGAAGTGGCTCAGAGGGTGAGTTCCTGCACCAGCAGAGGCCAGGTACACATGTGGACATCCAGGGCACACTTCTAGAGGACGAGAAGGAGGAGGATGAGGTAGAGGAGGAGGAGGAGGAACCGGTTTCACTGCAGGGTGGCACCCAACGCAGCTCAGGGCCATCACTGCAGCATGGCTGGGGGGATACGGAGGACACAGACGATACACCACCTACAGAGAACAGCTTATCGTTACCTCTGGGCAGCCTGGCACACATGAGCGACTGCATACTGCAGTGCCTGCGCAACGACAGGTAGAGTTGCCCACATTTTAACTTGTGCTGACTACTGGGTTGCCACCCTGCTGTATCCCCGGTACAAGGGCAACGTGACCACCTTAATTCCCGCACTGGAGTGTGATAGGAAGATGCATGACTACCAGCGCACGCTGGTAGACGTGCTCCTGAGGGCATTCACAACTAACACAGGGGAGATGAGGAAGCACAAGGTGAAGGCAGAGTCGGAGGAGGTAGAAGTCGCCAATGCAGCTGTGTCACGGCCAGCTACTCAGACAGCAAGGTTAGCATGGCCGAGCTGTGGAAATGTTTTGTCACCGCACCACAGCAAACTGCACCACCAGCTGATAGGGAACGTGTTAGCAGAAGGCAGCATTTCAACAAAATGGTGGAACAGTACATGTGCACACGCCTCCACATACTGACTGATGGTTCTGCCCCATTCAACTTCTGGGTCTCCAAATTGTCCACATGGCCAGAGATTGCCCTTTATGCATTGGAGGTGCTGGCCTGCCCTGCGGAGAGTGTATTGTCTGAACGTGTATTCAGAACGGCAGGGGGCGTCATTACAGAGAAACGCAGCCGCTTGTCCACAGCCAACGTGGACAAGCTCACGTTCATTAAAATAAATCAGGCATGGATCCCACAGGACTTGTCTGTACCTTGTGCAGAAAAGACATTCATAACTGCCTCGCACTCAACCATACATTCTTGTACTCCAGGGCACTTCTTTATTGAATCCTCTTTTTTTAATTGTACCATTATTTGGGGGGCAACCCAAAGTTGAATGAACCTCTCCCCTGTCTGGGTGTCAGGGGTCTACATTTCAGATAATCATCTGTTGCTTTGGTGAGTGACATTATCCTCTTTATACTGTCAAATGACCTGTATGTTGTCTGGTTGTCAGGGGCCTATATTTTGTTTCATCGCCTGCTGTATTGGTGGGAGGAGACATTAACCTCTTTTTACTGTCAAATCACCTTTACATTGTCTGGTTGTCGGGGTCTATATTTCGTTTAATCACCTGCTGCATTGGTGGGAGACATTAAACTCTTTTCACTGTCAAATGACCTCCACATTTTATGGTTGTCAGGGGCCTATATTTCGTTTAATCGTTTCCTGTATTTGTGGGAGACATTAAACTCTTTATACTGTTAACTGACCTCTACATTGTCTGCTTGTCAGAGGCCCATATTTTGTTTAATCGCTTGCTGCATTGGTGGGAGACAGAAACCTATTTTTACTGTCAAATGACCGCCCCATTGTCTGGTTTTCAGGGTCCTATAATTCGTTTAAACGCTTGCTGCATTGGTGGGAGACATTAAACTGTTTATACTGTCAAATGACCTGTACATTGTCTGGTTGTCAGGGGCCTATAATTCGTTTAAACGCTTGCTGCATTGGTGGGAGACATTAAACTGTTTATACTGTCAAATGACCTCTACATTGTCTGGTTGTCAGGGGCCTATATTTCGTTTAATAGCCTGCTGTATTGGTGGGAGACCTTAACCTCTTTTTATTGTCAAATGACCGCCCCATTGTCTGGTTGTCAGGGGCCTATATTTCGTTTAATTGCTTGCTGAATTCTTGGAAAACATTAAACTCTGTATACTGTCTAATGATCCCCCAATTGTCTGGTTGACAGGGGCCTATATTTCGTTTAATCGCTTGCTGCATTTGTAGGAGACATTAAACTCTTTATACTGTCAAAT
Organism: Bufotes viridis; assembly: GCA_033119425.1. Lineage (NCBI taxonomy): Eukaryota > Metazoa > Chordata > Amphibia > Anura > Bufonidae > Bufotes > Bufotes viridis. The sequence continues at coordinate 13,607,071 of CM065590.1, forward strand.
GACCTCCACATTGTCTTGTTGTCAGGGGCCTATATTTTGTTTAATCGCTTGCTGCATTGGTGGGAGACATTAAACTCTTTATACTATCAAATGACCTCCACATTGTCTTGTTGTCAGGGGCTTATATTTTGTTTAATCGCTTGCTTCATTTGTGGAAGACATTAAACTCTTTATATTGTCAAATGACCTCCCAATTGTCTGGTTGTCAGGGGCCTATATTTTGTTTCATCGCCTGCTTTATTGGTGGGAGACAGTAACCTATTGTTACTGTCAAATGACCGCCCCATTGTCTGGTCTTCAGTTGCCTATATTTTGTTTAATCGCTTGCTGCATTGGTGGGAGACAATAAACTCTTCATACTGTCAAATGACCTCTACATTGTCTGGTTGTCAGGGGCCTATATTTCGTTTAATAGCCTGCTGTATTGGTGGGAGACATTAACCTCTTTTTACTGTCAATTGACTGCCCCATTGTCTGGTTGTCAGGGGCCTATATTTCGTTTAATCGCTTGCTGCATTTGAGGGAGACATTAAACTCTTTATACTGTCAAATGACCTCCCAATTGTCTAGTTGTCAGGGGCCTATATTTTGTTTAATCGTTTGCTGCATTGGTGGGAGACAAAATCTTTTTACTGTTAAATGACCGCCCCATTGACTGGTTGTCAAGGGCCTATATTTAGTTTAATCGCTTGCTGCATTGATGGGAGACAGAAACCTATTTTTACTGTTAAATGACCGCCCCATTGTCTGGTTTTCAGGGGCCTATATTTCGTTTAAACGCTTGCAGCATTGGTGGGAAACATTAAACTATTTATACTGTCAAATGACCTCTACATTGTCTGGTTGTCAGGGGCCTATATTTTGTTTAATAGCCTGCTGTATTGGTAGGAGACCTTAACCTCTTTTTACTGTCAAATGACCTCTCCTCTGTCTGGGTGTCAGGGGCCTACATAAATGATAATGGTCTATTCCATTGACCTGAGGCCTTTGTTGCTGATACGGAACCGCTCTCCTCTTAACGGGTGCCATGGTCCTGAATTAGTGAATGAGGCCTGTGGCACTGCTGGATGAAATCAATACTGTTTTAGCATGATTGTAACTCTCCTCTTTGTGGGTGCCATGGGTCTGAATCTGTGAATGAGGCTGTGGCATTGCTGGGTGAAATCAATACTGTATTGGCGTGATTTCAACTATCCTCTTTGTGGGTCCCGTTGGCCTGAATGTTTGAATTAGGCTTGTGGCCCTGCATGCGACATAATTCCTTCTTGGCTGTGATGAAAACTTCAACTCCCTTGTATGGTTGCTATTGGCCTGAGTCTGTGAATGAGGCCTGTGACACTGCAGGCAGACATGAATCCTTCTTGGCTGTGATGAAAACTTCAACTCCCATGTATGGTTGCTATTGGCCTGAGTCTGTGAATGAGGCCTGTGACACTGCAGGCAGACATGAATTCTTTTTGGATGTGATGAGAACTTCAACTACCATAGCATTCCCACCTGACGCCACCCCAGCCTCCAATTCCACCTCCTCTTCCAAGTTGCCAATTTATATTGGTTAATTTTTTTTTATTTTATTTTATGTCAATTCCCTATCCACATTTGTTTCCAGGGCTATTTTACAGCCTTTTTAGTCAATGGGGTTCGGGGTCAAGTTCGGGTTAAGTTCGGATCCAGAGCCCGAACATTTTAGTGAATCTAGATTTGAAAAGGTATTAACAATATACTACACAAGATCACCAGGATAGCAACCATTAACATCTCAACTACCATAGACTTTCAGAAAAGAAAATCAAACCCCTATATTGAAATCCATGTCCCTGTATAGGGGGAATACCAGGGGATATAGCCCAAAGTCAAACTTGTTGGTTGATGCAGTGATTCCACACCCACTCGTCATAAGATGTACCAATGAGATGTTGATTGCTATAGTTTTTACCAGATACAGTATGATAATATGTCTGCTTTGCTCATGTACATCTTTCCCTTGATTTCTATTATTTATTTATTTTTTTTATTAGGATTCTTCTGGCCCCTTTTCACCATGTTAACAAATCACTCTTCTTTTGACCCTGTATGTAGCACTTCCAGTTACTGACTCCGAGCAACCTCTTCAAAGACCCTTCCCTATAAATGGCCACGTTGCTGCTTTGGAACACCTATGGACGTAAAACCAAAGAAAATAAGAAGGAGCTACTGGACTTGGTAATGGATCACATTCACAGCCCAAAACAGGGGATACTGTAAGAGCGAAAAAGATAAAAGAAATACATTACAAAATTACCGACCTTCATAAGTGATTATTTGAAATGTTGTAAATGCAAACTGGAAAATTCCTTTAACTCCACAAGGAGGTATGAACTTTGCTACTGGGAGCTTTAAAATTACTGCCTTTAGTATAATACATTAATGGTAGTATTAGGGATGAGTGCATTTTATATTTTGAAATTAATTTGCAGTTCGTTTTGTGGCATTTAATGAAGTGCCGTATGGATTCCGTTACCACGGACCATAACACAATTCCATGACGGAATGCATAACGGAATACCTTAGTGGCATTCCGTTATTTATTCCGTCATAATAGAAGTCTATGGCCTGCATAACGGATCTGTCCCGTTTCCATTATGCTGGAGTCCTCTCCTGTATAACGGAAACTGGACTGATTCGTTATGCAGGCCATAGACTTCTATTGTGATGGAATAAATAATGTAATGTTTCTAAAGGCATTTCGTTATGCATTCCGTCATGTAATTGTGTAATGGTCCGTGGTAACGGAATCCATAACGTAATTCACTAAAAACCACAAAACGAACCGTGAACAAATTTCAAAATATGAAATTCTCTCATCTCTAGTAGTAGCATTAATACAGAAGTTATGTCTAATATACTTACCTGTCTGGGCTTCAGTGGTACTATCCTCCGCCTCAGCAAGGCTGCGCCAGGAAAAAAAGTGCCTCTGAGCCATGCTCCCTGATGACTTGACTGCATCCTTAGTAACAGGATGCAATGCTCTGTTCCTCCCTGCATCGTGCGTGTGCTGGGTTAGATTAGAAGTGGGCTGATTAGCTCAGCTGCTCTATGACTGTGTACTAGTGTTTCTTACTAATGGAGAACCTAGTCAATGGACCTATCAGATTCTGATCCAGGGACTCAACGCTTCATTTAACTTCCTACCTTGCCATACACCATTGCCAGTGATAGTCTTTGTAGGCTCTAGCTGGTTCCCTTGTTTCTGTTTTCTGTATTGCTTTTTGTTCCCAGGGTTCCTGTCCCTGAATTGTCTTCTGACCACCCTCTGTCTCATGTTTTGTTACTGCATATCCTGTTTGGTACTGATGTATTTCGTACTACTCTGCTTTTGTGTTGTCTGTGTTGTGTGTCTTGTTTGTCCTGCACATATACTAGTGTAGGGACTGTTGTCCAGTTGCAGATCTGCCGTTTAGGGTTTACACTGCAAGTAGAAAGGGAAAGAAAGCTGTGTTTTAGTTCAGGGACTCACTGTTCTTGTCTGTCCCTACCTAAAGTCGCCACATAATGTATTCAGAAATTTTCATGGATATTCCCGCGACAGTTGGCAGGAGATCGGTGAGTCTGGCAACATGTGATTTAATCTGACAGGTTTCCTTGTGGATCAATAGGCGTTTGTGTTGTTTCTGGTAATGGCCACACCCCTTGCTTCATGTGTTGATAATGTGGCCATTTAACCTTCCTTATTAATAGTTGCTTCTCCTGCTATGCTGTGCGGTTTATAGCTTCAAGTTCATTTATCGATTTTTGTTGTGTGGATCTCGGTGGAGTTCCTGGTGCTTCTATTGCTCCTTTGAAGTTAAGTCTTTCCTTTCCCATTTTGAATTTTGTTCGAGTTATGTGTTTTGCATTTCCCTGTCATTTTTATTAAGGCCGGAGGGAGACTCCTCTCAGTCCTGACATTAGTACCAGGGTCCTATAGGGTAAGTTAGGACATTAGGTATTCCTGTGTATGAACTCACCTGGGATCTGATCATACTGGTAGTTAGTTAGGACATTGATTAGGGTTTTTATAGGAGGTGTCCATCTCCTTTTCCTACTGTAGTTTCCAGGCCTTATTCCCTCACATCTTTCCCTCCTATCTTCATTGTAAAGTTTCTCTCCCACACCCGAACGTGACAGAAATAGAGCCAAAAGCCATATCCAGGAGAGAGACAAGGATGTTTTAGGCGAGGGGACAAGACAGGGCATGAACAGCAAAATGGGCAGAGGCTAGAGCCAGCGAATAGATAACATAAACCAGATGAAGAATTCCAAAGGTACGGCAGAGGCAAAATCCAGGAACAAGACTTATATCAAGAGTCAAACCAGGAACAATAGAACAAGAAAAGTCAGCAAGAACAGGGTATAAAGCTCAATGTGCCTAAAAGTCATTGTTAGATATTTTTCAAAAATTCGATTTGGGCGGTTCGCCAAATTCTCCAAAAAGATATTATTTGATCCAAATTTATTTGTGATTAATCTAATTAAAAATCAGTTATTTACTTGCTACAGAGAACCTCTATATTTGTGTGCATTGCAGAAACATGCATAGGTAGTCCGTTGTGGTAGTGAAACAGTACTGTGAATCAGTATGACATGCAGATGACAGGTGTCATTCTTAGAATCACTTATTTAATCAGTTACAGGGCCAAAACAGACCAAATAACCCTAGTGTTAACTTATCCTTATAATTCAATGTTAGCTTCAGGTATAAAGAACCATGCAGTGGCACAAGATTGTACTATAGAGTGAAAGAGCGCACTGGTTTTAACATCAGCTGATTCCAGATAGATGTCTACAGAATCTGTTCTGTTACACACTGATAGAAGTAGAGGACCTATGACAGAGTGGAGACGGTGTCAGCAGTAAGCTTGTGTTGACGTCACTGTTTATTTTTCCCTTCTTCTGATCCATCATAAGAACAACCCCCAAAAAACGTATTCTGTCTTTTGAGCATCCACCTTTACATAGTCAGCGTTTGGTCAGTAATCCATCAATATTGCTAAGGCCCAAAAAAAGAAAACAGGAGAGAATCAAAAACAGATAAGACGTGATTGGAATATTTGCATGTCTTCTGTGTTTTGTACCCACTCCTGCTTTTGGCTTCTTAATCATGATCATGTCCTGATGCTAAATAGGGACCGTGTGATAGAGACATTACGGAAGCTCCGAAGGAAGGATCATTGTGTTTATCATTTTTCCATTCTTCTGACAGATCAGAAGAAGGGTAAATTAAATAGTGATGATAACAAGGCTAAATAGAGAGATTTATAGCCCCGTCACAGAGTGGGGAGGTGGCATCGGCATGAGGAGTCAATACAGTGGCCCAGTTACAGTATGGTGGCAACTGCATGAGGAGTCAACATAGTGGTCAGTCACAGAGTGGTCAGGGTGGCAACCGCATTAGTCGTCAACACAGTTGCCCAGTCACAGAGTGGTGAGGGTGGCAAATGCATTAGTCGTCAACACAATGGCCCAGTCACAGAGTGGGGGGCAACAGCAGTGGCAGTAACAGCACAAGATGGTGTGTGGCAGTAAGAGAACATGGTGACAGAGGCAGCAGGTGTGTGGGCAGGAAAGCTTGTCCAGGGAAAACTTGGCCAGTTGCATCCACAAATCAAGTTTGGCTGCCCAGTAGTGTTGTGCGCGAATATTCGAATTACAACTTTTAATTGTGAATATCGCCACTACGAGAATTCGAGAATATTTAGAATATAGTGCTATATTCTTATTTTCAAATATTCTAGATTATTTTTTTTATCTGAACCCATGATTACTCCTTCCTTCTTGCTTGTGGGCCAATGAGAAGGCTGAAATTTATTTGTCTGAGCTTAGCAACATCCCTAGCAACCAATAGGAAAGTTGCCTACCCCTTTAGTATATAAGATCCTCCCCAGCAGCCATTTTGTGCAGTTTTTTTGCAGTTCTGAGAGAGACAGCAGTGTCATTGCAGTGCTCTCTGCTTTCCTGTGTCATTACATTAGATAGTTAGTTAGCTTATATATATATAATACAGATAGTTAGTTAGTGGGAGATAGTCAGTGTAGGTTAGATAGTGATATTGTGTAGCTGTAGGTTCCAGTTCAGGGTGTTAGGTAGTGTGATAGATTCTGCTGTCCATACATACATACTACAGACATAGTGCTGTGATGTCACAACAATACTTAATGTACCAATTAGTAATATGTAGTCAGACCTGCTAAAATGTGAAGTTGCACGTATTGCGCCAAAATATTTGCATCATTAGTGACGATTTGCGCAATCGCAAATATATTGGAGCACTCCATCTGTATATAAAGCTATTGTAATGTTCTGCCGTGCCAACCATTTTCTCCATTCTCAGGAAACTTCTAGCAGCTTGAAAAAAGTTGCAAAAGTGACCCATGCCTGTATTGCGCACGCAATACGCGCATATCACATTGCCAATTTTCGCAATCAAGAAAATATTCTCAAATTTGCAAATATATTACTAATATTCTACTAAATATTCGCAAAATATTGCAGATTCGAATATTGCCCCTTCTGCTCATTAATACTGTCCAGTAGTCCAGGGGATCATGGATGTGGGGTGGCAGGGTACAGTCCAAGTATGCAACCTCCTGCTGGTTCAGGATCTGCTCCATATCTTGCTGCTGCTGGTGGGTGGTTTCTTCAGTAGGCGGGTGAAAAAAGTGCTTATTAGAAACTCTAGACGTGAGTTGCTGCTGATGGAGCTGCTGCTGCTCCTGCACCCCCACCCCCTCAATCAGCCATTGCAGTAGAACGTGAGTGCAGAGCCCCCCCGCTCAGACATTCATAAGGATGGGCGATGGAGCGCATAGACAGCGCCAACTGACTACATAGGATGTCTCGATAGTAGAGTTTATCCTCCCTCTTAGAGGGTTGAAAAAAGGCCCTCTATTTTAGAGCAGTAGCGAGGGTATAACATAATGGAGAGCCAGTATTTATCTATCTGCCGAATGGTGATAATACGGCTGTCAGTACACATGCAACTCAGCATGCATTGGGTAATTTACACAAGGGACTCGGAGGGACTTCCTGCCTCCATATCGACCCCTCTGCAAAAGAAATGGCAGCTTGGAATCACATACAATGGGACAACCACCGTCATTAGGTTTTTAAAACTGTCTGTCTCCACTAGACAGAATGGCAGCATTTTAAATGTCAGGAATTTTAAAATTCTGGCATTCAGGGCCAAGGCTCTCAGGTGGGTAGGGGGGTACTTCCTCTTTCTCTCCAGTGTTTGCGAGACTGAAAGCTGAATTTTTCCATGGGACAGTGTGGAGATGCTCGGTGACTCTGCTGGTGGTGGTGGTGTTGCTGTCACATCTTCTCTTTGCAGGGTGCCAGGTGGCCCTGCCTCTCCAGAGGGGGAGAAAAAAGCAGAGACCGCGGCAGAAGGGGGAGCAGGAGGAGCTTCTGATTTTTTGTGGTTTTTATTGTGTCTACTCCGCTGCAGAGGGTGCCTTGAAGTTAGATGCCTGGTCATACAGGTTGTGCTTAGGTTTAGAACAGTTATGCCTTGCTTCAGGCTATGACTGCGCAGCGTGCAAACTACCTGTTTCTTCTCGTCAGCACAGTGCCTGAAGAAATACCACATGCTGGCTTTAGTGTGCTTTGTCCCTCGGTGCACTGAGCAGTAGCAGGGATGCTGGTTAGGGGCTGGCCGCTCTGCTTTTTCACCCTGCTCCCTATTTTGTTGTGCGGCAGGAGCTGCATGATCCCCACCTCTTCCTCCATAGAACCCTATCATCCTCCACATCATCTCCCAGCCACTTCTACACCCCTGCCCTGCTTATCGGTCTACACACTGCAGAAAGCTGCAGCAGTAGACACCTGTGTTTTGTCATCAGAGACGTGCTGCAGTGGTCCTCCCACGTCCTAATCATCAAACATAAGTGGTTGAGAATCAGTGCACTAAATCTTTTCCACTTTTGGGGCAGTGCTAGGTGGATGGCCCACAGAAACTCTGCCAGCAAAGTCGACAAAAAGCATAAGTGACTGCTTGACTTGTGACTCAGACTGCTTGGCTGATGTGCAAGGGGTTGAAACATAGAAACATAGAAACATAGAATTTGTCGGCAGATAAGAACCATTTGGCCCATCTAGTCTGCCCAATATACTGAATACTATGAATAGCCCCTGGCTCTATCTTATATGAAGGATGGCCTTATGCCTATCCCATGCATGCTTAAACTCCTTCACTGTATTTGCAGCTACCACTTCTGCAGGAAGGCTATTCCATGTGTCCACTACTCTCTCAGTAAAGTAATTCTTCCTGAAGTGGAAGACAAATGCCCATGGGTCACCTGTGCCAGCTCTAAGCTCTAAGCTCTAATGTGATGGAACTGGAGGCACTCTCAGCCATCAGATCTACTACCACCTCTACTTGTTTTGGCCTCAACATTTTTAGAGCGGTATTCGGGCATACTAAATAACACAGAGCATCCTGTCTCCTGCGTTCACCAGAGAAAGGCGTTTCATTTGGGCGTGTGGCTGGCACAGATTGACAACGTCCTCTCCCTGTAGCAGGTACTCCACCATAACCAACACTAGCAGCACCACAACCATGTCCACGTCCTTTTTTGATGTTCTCCTCATTTTTTTTACAGTAACCCACCAAATTGGCTGACGCATGACACAATTGTAATTTTTTGTCACCAGTAAAAATTAACAGTTTTGTACCCCAAAAATAGCTAAAGGTCACCAACAGAATTGACATAAAGATTACCTATTGTATTTTAGTGTTATGGATATAGATAAGGTGTTTCTCTCCCCCCAAAAATGGTTTTACGTCACTGACACAACTAAGAGAATGATTTACTCTCCTATTACAGTAAGACGGATGAAAATGCAATGTTTTGAACCACAAAAAAGACATTATGTCACCGAGACAATTAATAGACTGATTAACTCTTTTATTACGGTAAGACGGATGAAAGTACGGTTCTTTGAACCACAAAAATGGCTTTATGTCACCGACACAATAAATATAATGATGGATAAAAATGTGGTGTTCTGGAAACTAGGGAAGGGAGCAGGTCAACTCCTAAAGAAACCCTAATTAAAGTCCTGACTGATTGCAAGTATGAACTGACCCCAGAGGTAGGTGAGTTCATATACAGGAACCTAAAGTCCTAACTTACCCTATAGGACCCTGGTACTAATGTCAGGACATGAAACAACCTGTTTCTCCAAACAGTGAGACAAACAGGATTCTCCCTCAGGCCTAAACACAAATGACAGGGAAAAGAGCAACACAAGAAAAGCCAAACAATAAACAAAAGGGGAAGAAGACACTTAACTTCAAATGGTTATGGAAGCACAGGAACTCTGCCGAGATCCAAACCTAGCAATCCACAGCAAGACTGAAGCTACAATAAACACCTGAGGCAATGGGTGTGGCAATTACCAGAAACAACACAGACACAAATTGATCCACAAGAAACCTGTCAGATCAAACCACGTGTTGCCAGTCTCGCTTATCTCCGGGACGGGAACGTCTGTGACAGATCAACTCTTTTATTACAGTAAGACAGATGAAAATGTGGTGTTATGAACCCCAAAAATGGCTTTATATTACCGACACAATTAAAGGACTGATTAACTATTGTATTTCCGTTTTACAGATGCAGATAAGGTATATCCCCCCCTCCAAAAAAAAAGGCTTTATGTCACCAACACAATTAAGAGACTAATTAACTCTCCTATGACAGTAAGATGGATGCAAATGCAGTGTTATGAACCCAAAAAATGGCTTTATGTCACTGACACAATTAAAAGACTAATTAACACTCCTATTACAGTAAGACAGATGCAAATGTTGAGTTTTATACCCCAAAAATGGCTTTAGGTCACCCACAGAATTAACAGCTCGATTAAGTATTGTATTTCTATGTCACTGGTGCAAAGGAACTGTATTGCACCCACATAAATGCCTACAGGTCACCCACAGACTTTTTAAAAACAATAAAACTGTAACACTGTCACTACACTGGTCAAAGCAGAATGGTGGTGCGACATGTGATCCGGCACTTATACAGGCCGGGTCATGTGCTGCGCCTGCCAATCACAGCCATGCCAATAACAGGCATGACTGTGATGGCTTCCAAGTGCCCACAGCTTAAAAGGTTGTTGATTGGCTGCGCTGCAGCCTTTCAACAAGCTTTATTTAAAATCCCAACAGCGAACATGAACAAATACTTTGACAACAATGTCCGTGTTCAGGTGCCCGGACATCAGAAAGTTTGGTACGAACCCGAACAATATGGTTCGGGTTCATTCATTCCTTACTGTGGATACCTGAGCAGCTGTTTTGGGCAGGGGCAGTAAATGTCTTTCACAGCTCACTGGGTCAATGTTTTTTTTTGCGGCAGCGGTGATTCAGCACCCCAGCAACTATGCCAGTTCCATTTTAGGGTTGTTTCGGTACGAAGTATTGCGATACTGGATACCATTCAATACCACGCGAAAAAAGTAAAATGCCAAAAAAAGCTGTATGCATTCCGCATTTTATGGAACGTCTGGCCCATAATACAGCAGTCCTATCCTATTTTCTGGGGGGACAAGGCGACTAAAAGAAAATGGCGAATTGTGCAGTTTTTATTTTTTTATTTTATGGGCTTCACCGCTTAAAAGAGGATATTTTTAATAGTTTGGACTTTTGAGACGTAGCGATATGTATTATTTTATTTATTTATTGTTTATATATTTTATATGTAAAATTGGGAAAGGGGGTGATTTATACTTACTATTTTGGTGTACTTTTTTTAAACTTTTTTTTTTTTGCCACCAATGAGGAGGAGGTGAGGGGACCCTGTGGCCACTGCCACCAATGATTTTAATACTGGGGGGAGGGAGGAAGGGGGTTTGGGGAGGGCGCACTGGCCACCAATGTATTTAATACTGGGGAAAGGGAGGGTGCACTGGCCACCAATGTTTTAGTACTGGGGAAAAGGGGGGACACTGGCCAATGTCTTTAAAGGGAATCTGTCAGCATCATATTACTATTTTTCTTTTTTCATGCATCCTAATAAAATCAAATACCTGAAATCCATATGCGTCCTTCGTTTTTATTTTCGTCCAGTAGTTTCTTTTAAAAAGAGCTTTTTCTGATATGCTAATTAAGGGTTAGGGAGCCCAGAGGGCGTTCCTCCTGTAGCAAGAGCCAGGAACGCCCCCTGATGTAATGTGCCCGCCGAAAATTTCAAATCCATAACTCCTCCATTGCCCTAAATCGCCTCCACGGCGAGTCTAAAGCTCCGCCCCGGCACCAGGTCCTTTCTCCTCTTCTCCTCCTAAGGATGCGTCTCCCCGGCCGGCCGAAATCTCGCGCAGGGACGACGTCACTGGGCTCGGCGCATGCCCAGTGACGCCGATGAGGCTCTTGCCCTCAGTTTACTGCGTGATCGTGCAGGCGAGGCGGTACTGCGCCTGGCGAGATTTCGGCTGGCCAGGGAGACGCATCCTTAGGAGAAGAGGAGACTGGGACCTGGCTGGGGAGCGGAGCTTTAGACTCGCCGTGGGAGGCAATTTAGGGCAATGGAAGTTATGGATTTGAAATTTTCGGCGGCACATGCATCAGGGCGTTCTGGGCTCCTTGCTACAGGAGGAACGCCCCTCTGGGCTCCCTAACCCTTAATTAGCATATCAGAAAAAGCTCTTTTTAAAAGAAACTACTGGACGAAAATAAAAACGAAGGACGCATATGGATTTCAGGTATTTGATTTTATTAGGATGCATGAAAAAAGAAAAATAGTAATATGATGCTGACAGATTCCCTTTAATACTGGGGAAGGGCGCACTGGCCACCAATGAGGAGTAACGTTTAATATACAAATGCAAGCAGAAGAAACTCATTGCCGTCACCTGCCTGTGACAGAGCTAAGGGATTGCCGCGGATCGCAGTGCCCGGTCACAGGCAGGTGCCGGCAATGAGTTTCTTCTGCCTGCATTTGTATAGTAAACGTCACTCCTCATTGGTGGCCAGTGACCCCGCCTCCTCCTCCCGTCTCTCTTCATTGGTGGCAGCAGCAGCACAGGGGGAGGGAGAGACTGCCTCCTTCTCCTCGTGCTGCTGAGGGAACATGGCCGCACTGAGAGCAGCACAGCCACGTACTCTGATACTGGGCTGTGCAGTAGCACAGCCTAGTATCGATAAAAGGCAAATCCCGGTATCGTATCGATACCGGGCTAAAAGTATCGAATGGGTATAGAAACTTTGATACCCGAAAAAACCTGGGCACAACGTCGCTCCCACTCTCCCTCCTTCCTATCATGTGTAAAACACAAACATCCCACTGGCTGTCTCCCCACCAACTTCAACTGAGTAAGATGGGCACAACATCATGGCTGCGCTGAACATAGGTGAAATAACACATCATGTTCTCTGCATGGTGTGCATGATGATCCGAGTCATGCAACCAAGTACACTGACTTTAGTGGTGGTGGTGGGGGTGTCCTGGCACTGTCCAGGAGACTGTCTTAACAATTCAGCCATTCTTAGGCGGCAAGGAATGCCCTCCTGAATGTTTAGCTCCAGAACAATCTGCCATTGCACCGCTTAATCTGTGACGTTCCAGCTTGTTGAAATTCCACTTTGCACATGCTAGAGCATCTGTTGAATTTAGATACTACTGCCCATAGACAGACGATCTACTGCATTGTATGTTGCATTCTATACTGCTTCTGTTGCAACAGGGCTATATCTGATATTAACAGTGATTAACAAAGTGAATATTCATATACCCCAGTGTACAAAAACTACATTGACTAAGTAATTTAGTAAATACTATAATTATTTTAAAGCATGACTCACCACATACATGCCACTTAAGAAAGGTGGTGTCTTCTATACCGCAGAAGAACAAACCCCAACATAAATGAGATGCGTGTAGTTAATAGTCACTACTTAAGAGGTTAATCTTACCTGTCAAAATGGGTGAGACAAATTTGGCATTTACAGCCTATTTTAGGGAACTCCGAGTGTCCTGCAATCTGACATTGCAGCGCTGGAAGATATCTAATTAAAGCTGACTTGGACAAACTTACTGTTTGGGCCTCCACTTGGCAAATGGGGTTCGATATAGATAAATGTAAAGTTATGCATCTGGGGGCTAATAATCTGCATGTGGCGTATGTCCTAGGGGGAGTAGGATCTGGTTGAGAAGGATCTGGATGCATTAGTAGATCATAGACTAAATAAAAGCATGCAATGCCAACCAGCTGCCTCTAAGGTCAACAGAATTTTGTCTTGTATTAAAAGAGGCATGGACTCGCCTGACAGGGATGTAATATTGCAGCTATACAAAGCGTTGGTGCGACCTCACTTGGCATATGCAGTTTAGTTCTAGGCATCAGTCCATAAAAAGGATGCCCTGTAGTTTGAAAAAGTGCAAAGGAAAGAAACTAAACTCATAAATGTAGTCACATGATTGGCAATACACAACAATTAAAACCATGTTTAAAACATAAAATTACCGGTGGTGCATGATTATTGATAGTTTAATAAAGTGCTAGTGCATATTTATAAAGGTCAGTGCAATAAACTGCTCAATGGAAAGCTATGTGGCTGCTAAATGGGTACTATATAGTTCTAGTATTTACAGCCCAGTTTGATGACTGATAAATATCCAAGCTGAATACATAAGTGAAATAGATATGTTTGAGGATGTAAACCCCGTTCAATTTATTCTAAAAACACATACCATAAAATTACATAAGAATAAAATGCTTAAAAATAAAAAAAGAATAGGACATCAAGATACGATTTATTCAAATTACATTCGTCAATACAAATATCGCTGTTAGGGCTACTTATGTGTAGATGAGTCCTTTTAAATAGTATTCCTGTTATTAAAGAAGTTCCATATATTCCATTTATACGTAGGTGGATCGTCTACTGCTCATAGGTTAATACTCCGGTGTTGGTTTATCAATCTTTACTTCTTAGAACAAAAAAGGATGATTTCCAGCTTCCTTAAAATCCACAATATTCTTTATTGATTTCCAAAGATACGTTTAAGATCCAATTCACATGTCACACGGAAAACATGCTGCGATTGTGACGCGTTTCGGGCTATAACATGGAGCCCTTCATCAAGTCTTGATGAAGGGCTCCATGTTATAGCCAGACGCTACGCAGCATTTCCGTGTGACATGTAATTGAATCTTAACGTATCTTTGGAAATCAATAAAGAATATTGTGAATTTCAAGAAGCTGAAATCATCCTTTTTTGTTCTAAGACGTGAAACAGCCGAAGATGGGCGTTCCTTTCCGTGCTACCTGGTTGCATTGAGGTGAGAGCTGCATCTAAAGCCTTGTTTGTGAATCAATCTTTACTTGTGTCGTCCATACTTATGAGTCTTTTGTCTTACTTATGGACACTTCTTGTGATGTATAGATAATTTGTATCCACAGACAGCTGTTTCGGGGTGTTGCCCCTCATCAGTGTGGAGTAGGATTCTATATAGGTACTATATAGTTCTAGTATTTACAGCCCAGTTTGATAACTGATAAATATCCAAGCTGAATACATAAGTGCTGAAGAAATAAGTCACAAAAATTGATGATTAACTAAGGTGAGTACATGTGTAATGTATAGATAAATCACAGCAGAGGCAATATATAT